>JAEBDU010013409.1:310642-364754 GCA_016802625.1 Heliconius numata | reverse complement strand
TTTGGAATTCTTGTCTGTCTGTCTGTTGTGGCGATTTAACTCAAAAACTACTGGACGGATTTAAATGAAACTTCTTTTGTTGCATAGCTATTAGTCTTCGCCTACATATAGGCTATAATTTATTTTGATAGTCCGAATACCTGATGTGAGACCCTAGCAGCCCGCTTAATCTATAAGAGATATCAATACAACGCTTTAGGAAAAGTTATTGAACATGATGAGCATTTTCAGTTGACATAAAAAAAAATTGGATCCAATGTGGAACCCCAGTCACCCAGCTAAACTTTATAACATACTAGCGGACGCGCGCAGCTTCGCTTGCGTATTTAGGGGTGAATTCCAAAAAACCACGAAACATGTGTTCAATGAAATATTTTTAAGAGTCTAAATTTCAAATTTTATAAAAATCGGTGGTGATTTAATGATTTTTCCATACAAACTTTCAACCCCTTATTTGCACCCTGAGAAGGTGAATTCTAAAAAACCATGAAACACATGTTCAAATTAATATTTTTAAGAGTCTAAATTCCAAATTTTATAAAAATTGGTGCCGATTTAAAAAAAATTCTATACAAACTTTCAACCCCTTATTTGTACCCATAGGGGGAGAATTCTAGAAAACGATGAAATACGTGTTCAATTAAATACTTTTAAAAATCTAAATTTCAAATTTTATAAAGATCGGCGCCAATTTAAATTTTTTTCCATACAAACTTTCAACCCCTATTTCGCCCCTTTAGGGTTAAAATTTTTCAAAATCCCTTCTCAGTGGATGTCCAGATTACGAAAGTAAACATCTGCCCAAATTTCACGTTTCTACCATCAGCGATTACGGCTGTGCGTGCGTCTTACCTCAGTCAGTGAGGACAAGTCCTTTTATATATATAGATAATTCGTCAGTCGTCCTAAAATAAATTACTCTACGTAATAAACATTTGTTTTGACGTTTACGTAATACCATAATTATTATTTGAAATGGTTCAACACCAAATGATATAAATTTAAGTAAATATATTAAGTAAATATATACAAATTACATAAAATCCATAAATCGGTAACATATATGTGTATCACAGAAAAAAAAAATTACATTCTTATATATTCTTATTATTCTTTTGAGGCCTGTTGTGGCGCAGTGACACAAGCACGCGACTATAAACACGACAGGTTCTGGGTTCGATTCCTGCTCGAAGAAAGGAAATATTTAATATTTTCATTATCTCACTCTGGAACGAGGCAAAAGTAATTTTATAATATCAAAAAAATATACGAAATATCTTCTTTTTTTCGAAAAATTAATCGCTGAATGTGTTGCTAAGCGCAAATCTCGAGAGCAGCTGTACCGATTTCGCTATTTTTTTTATAATATTCCTTGAAGTACGAGGATGGTTCTAACGGAGAGAAAAATTTAAAAAATTACCAGAAAAGGTCCAAAAACATGACTTTTCTATATTCCCATACAAAAGATTCGTATTAATATATACTTAAAAGTCAATTTGGACTTTAATACCCTACTATAAAGTTTAAATGTTAGTAGCTGGATTCCTGGAAGGCAAAACAATTGAGTCACGTTAGTATCGTATAAATATTATAGCCCAAGAACCCAGAGCTGCCAGACCGACGTTATTTTAGCAAAGGTGAAATTTTGAGGACTATTAGTCTTACACGTAGTTAAGACAGTATGCTTACTCACTAACTTGAAAATGGGATCCTTTCAGAGGTAGACAAAAATAACGGTATATCTGTTTCTGGGAAAATGATAAAGCCATCGGATTAATCTGGTTGCTTAGGGTCTGGGGCTAGAGGGGTCTTGAAATAGTCCGTAAATAATATATTTAAAATTTTAGATTTACTTTAATGTAATTTGCCTCATTTTAAAGAACCTTTATGACGTCTGGCAGAAGTAGAGGTCCACGTGAAAGAATGTGAAATATACATTTTTTACTTTAAAACATATATAAAAATTCTCTTCCTTACTTAAGGGAGCGTTTTCAATTGACACTTCCAAGTGAAAGACCTGTACGCTCATGTGTAACTCTAAGAAAGCTTGAGTGCCCTATATTTAATAACTCTTTCTATGAAAAATCCTTCTCAGTTCAAGCAGTGCGCTCATGGAACTCACTACCTAACTCTATACTGTCGGGCAATCCATTTCTAAATACTATTAAAATCAAATTAAAACAACATTTCTTAATCTCAATTAGAACCTTTAGTAGTCGCTTTGTCTTTTTTTTATTAATTTTCTTTTTCTGTTTCAACTTTTTTATGTCATTTTATATATTTATGTAGGTATAGTAATATTGATTAATGTTATGTATATTTGTATGTAGGTTTATTATTATTATTTTATGTTTTTATTTTAATTTCTCAGCTTATAGCTGGTGAAGAACCATAACTACGGGCATGCGCCAAGTAATTATGGAGTGCAGTGTGTTTAATTTAGTGTGTTAATGTTATTTTCCTCTATCTGCAAGAACTTCCTCACTATCCTACACGTATTTAAAATACCAGCTTTTTGTAGGGTGTGTAATATATTGTCTTCTAAGTTTATTATCTTTAAATAATGGTGAATGGCTTTTGGTACGACGCCAGTGGTGGATATAACAATAGGGACGACGTAGACTTTATTTTGTTTCCAAATACGAGTGACTTCTTCTTTAAGATCTGCATATTTATTAATTTATTTATTAACATTATATTAAAATACCGCACCCGAATCATTTCTTTTAACATCCCGTACATTCAAGGGTTTCTGGTAGAGATCTCTATTAGAGATAAGTTATCCATTGTACACATTTTTTCTATTGTCATAAGTTTTCCGTACTTTCTTTCTTGTGTGGTACATAAATAAATGAAAAAAAAGAGACTTTCTACTTTAACACAACTGGAAATGTGTTTTAAGTTGGCACTATCTCTGAAGGTTTTTTAAGTTAGAGAGTATGCATACAGTCTTAACTACATATTAGACTATCGATCCTCAAAATTTCAGCTTTGCTAAAATGATGTAGGTCTGGGGGTCCTGGGATCTCAGTCTATTAATGTCAATATTTCTATGGTAAGATGTCACTTGAAATGTAAACGTCTCATTGTGCATCTATATTATTAAATCTAAAAGCCACAAATTTCTATAACATTAATAACTAGCGACCCTCTTGCGGCTTCGCCCGCTTTAACTACTGGATTATTCATGTAATGTATGTTTGCAAAGCACTTAAGATAATGTGAAAAATAATTAAACCCTAATGCAACCCGCATTTTTGTAGTTTCAATAAGGATTTTCCAATTGTTTTACACAGCAAGGAATTTTTAGTAGGTACCGTAATTTTAAATCTGTGCTACTAATCTTTTCAAGTACTTATAAAAATCTATATATTTTAAAAGGACTTGTCCTCACTGACTGAGGTAAGACGCACGCACAGCCGTAACCGCTGACGGTAGAAACGTGGAATTTGGACAGATGTTTACTTTCGTAATCTGGACATCCACTAAGAAGGGATTTTGAAAAATTTTAATCCTAAAGGGGCGAAATAGGGGCTGAAAGTTTGTATGGAAAAAAAATTAAATCTGCACTGATTTTTATGAAATTTGAAATTGAGACTCCTTAAAATGTTTCATTGAAACTTTCATCATTTTTTAGAATACACCCCTTAAGGGTGCAAATAAGGGGTTGAAAGTATGTATAGAATTTTTTTTAAATCGGCACCAATTTTTATAAAATTTGAAATTCAGACTTTTTCAGACAGATTCAGATTCAGAGATTCTTAAAGGTATTTAATTGAACACATGTTTCATGGTTTTCTAGAATTCTTCCCCTAAGGGTGCAAATAAGGGGTTGAAAGTTTGTATGAAAAAATCTTTAAAACGCCACCGATTATTATAAAATTTTTAATTTAGACTCTTAAAAATATTTAATTGAACATGTGTTTCATGGTTTTCTAGAATTCACCCCTAAGGGTGCAAATAAGAACACCTGCGACAAGTGGGCAAGGGCTACCGTGTCAAGTACGGGCACGGTTAAAGACGCAAGTACCCAGACGGAAACTCCGCTTTGCAACGTGGAATATTGGCTCTCTAACCGGACGATGCAGGGAACTCGCAGATGTACTCATGAGACGTCGGGTCCAGTGTGCTTTCCTCCAGGAAACTCGCTGGAAGGGCAATAAGTCCCGTAACATCGGACAGGGTTACCGGCTAATATACATATACACTGGGTCACCTTCGGGCAGAAACGGTGTAGCGGTAGTGCTTTCTGAAGAGCTTCAGAATGGGCTCCTTGAAGTTGACCGTCGCTCCGACCGCTTGATGCGGGTGAGGGTACTGATTGAGGGCGTTATCACAAACTTAATCAGTGCCTATGCTCCCCAGGCGGGATGTAGCGCGGCCGAAAAGGAGACATTCTGGGAGCAGTATGAAGGGGTGCTACTTGCTGTGCCGTCTACCGAAGTGGTCTTAGTTGGGGGGGACTTGAACGGGCACGTCGGTAGGGCTGCTGAGCCGTATGAACGTGTTCACGGGGGTTTTGGGCACGGTCTTCGCAATGCAGAGGGAGAAAACATTCTGAGAACCTGTATTGCGTCTGATCTGGCCGTCGTGAATACGTTCTTCCAAAAGAATTCTCAGCACCTTATCACGTATAAGTGCGGGTCCCACTCAACTCAAATAGACTACTTATTGACCAGACGGTGTCATATGGGCAGGGTAACTAACTGTAAGGTCATTCCAGGCGAAAGCCTAACGGCCCAACATCGTCTTCTTGTCATGGACTTTAACGTCACTCCGAAGAAGAAAGTAGCCGAGAAACGTAGGCCTCGGATCAAGTGGTGGTTGCTGAATGGACCGATGCAGACCGACTTCCTGGCAGAGGTGAAAAGTCATAATCTTTCGACTAACACCGAGACTGCTCAGGATGCTTGGGATCGGGCTCAGTCGGCAATCATTGCGGCAGGCAGGCGAGTTTTTGGCGTTTCTAGGGGAGGACGTGTCATCGACAAGGAGACATGGTGGTGGAATGACGAGGTCCAGGAGGTGACTCGTGAAAAGAAGGCTGCCTTTAAGAAGTGGCAGGAATCCAACTCTCCTGAAGACAGACTGGAGTACACAGTAGCTAAACGTGCCAGTAAAAGAGCTGTAGCCAGAGCCCGCAGTGAGAGTTTGTCACCATTGTATGATAAACTTGAAACTGTGGAGGGGCAGAAGCTCATTTACAAACTGGCACGTTCCCGGGATAAAGTGACGCAAGATATCGCAAAATGTCTTTGCGTCAAAGATTCCCAGGGCACGCTGCTCTGTAGTCATGCCTCTGTGAAGGAGAGGTGGAGAAGCTACTTCCAGGAGTTGCTGAATACTCAGCACCCATGCAGTCTTCATCACGACCCACCGCCTAACCTCGGACTTATTGCCCCAATAACCCTTGACGAAACACGTAATTGCCTTCGACGCATGAAGAACGGAAAAGCGGTGGGACCTGACGACATTCCGATCGAAGCGTGGAAATCGTTGGGCTCTCTTGGTGTGCTCATGCTTACTGACCTTTTTAACCATATCTTGAACACTGGTAAGATGCCGCATCAGTGGCGGCTTAGCTTTATTACCCCTATTTACAAGGGAAGGGGCAGTGTTCAAGATTGTGGTAGCTATAGGGGCATTAAGCTTATGAGTCATACCATGAAGCTCTTCGAGCGCATGATCGACCTCAGGCTCCGCCAAGAATGTACTATCTCTGAGTCTCAATATGGATTTCAGCCAGGATCGGGCACCATGGACGCCATTTTTGCCCTCAGAACTTTGATGGAGGCATACAGGGAGAAAAGGAGAGCTCTGCATGTGGCCTTTTTAGATCTGCAGAAGGCCTTTGACTGTGTGCCTCGTCAGTGTATCTGGTGGGCATTGCGATCCAAAGGGATCCCTGAGGCCTATATTGAGATTATCAGAGACATGTACCACGATTCCGCTTCTATGGTTAGGACTGCTGTTGGCGACACTAGACCCTTCCCGATTACAGTGGGGGTTCACCAGGGCTCGGCTCTTAGTCCGTTCTTATTCAATGTAGTGCTCGATACTGTCTCGGCTCACATCAAGGACCAGCCTCCATGGCTGATGATGTATGCCGACGACATAGCACTCATTGCCGAGAACCGACTGACGCTGGAGCGTAAGGTGAACCTCTGGAAGGGTACGCTTGAGAACGGCGGTCTTAAACTAAATGTGTCGAAGACAGAGTACATAGCCTGCGGGAGCCGGGACTCGAGCACCATCCTTATAGGTCCTGAGCCAGCCGTTAAGTCGGAGAAGTTCAGGTACCTTGGATCCGTTATGCACGAGTCTGGAGGCATCGATCACGATGTCCATAGCCGGATAAGCGCTGCCTGGGCCAAATGGCGGGAGGTCACTGGTGTGGTCTGCGACCGCAGAATACCGCCCAAGCTCAAGGGGCTGATATACAAGAGCATCGTCCGACCGGTTCTTTTATACGGCAGCGAATGTTGGCCAGCACTATCTCGGCACACTCGGGAGCTTCACGTCACGGAAATGAAGATGCTGAGGTGGATGTGCGGCGTAACGCGGTCTGACCGCATACGCAACACATTCATTCGAGGTAGTCTTGTGGTCCGTGACGTAGCGGATAAGCTCCAAGAGCGTCGCTTGAGATGGTTTGGCCACGTTACGCGCCGGCCTAAGAACTATGTTGGACGCAAGTGCCTTGCTGTACCAGTTCCTGGGGTGCGACCTCCCGGACGCCCAAGGAAGCGCTGGTTGGATGTCGTGATGCAGGACATGAGAGCCAATGGTCTATCCACCGAGGACGCAAAAGATCGTGCAAAGTGGAGTAGGTTGAGTAGGAAGGCAGACCCTGGCAATAGCCGGGATTAATGCCAGGAGGAAGAAGGTGCAAATAAGGGGTTGAAAGTTTGTATGGAAAAATCTTTAAATCGCCACCGATTTTTATAAAATTTGAAATTTATACTCTTAAAAATATTTCATTGAACACATATTTCGTGGTTTATTAGAATTCACCCCTAATTACGCAAGCGAAGCTGCGCGCGTCCGCTAGTAAAGTATAAAATTTGTACACTGAACTGTTAGCCACCTCTAGAGACACTAGCGTATAAATATTAAATTATTAATATCGTAAAGCTTTTAAAAATTGTAAATTGAAAATTTGTCACGTTCTACGAGACACACGTGCTTCTACCGTATCTGCAGTGTTACATATACACGGAAAATTAATTGTGTATAATATTTTAATAATATCTGTTTTTTTATAACTCTAAAGGATTTTACTATTTTTTAACTGTTATTCCACATCTAGGAAAGAAAAAGAAACAAAAAGCCTAAAAGATTTTCACGTTTTTTAGATGCAATTATGTATGAAGGTTTTTTATTATTTTATTGAAACACTACCCACAATCACTTTTAATTAAAATTTTAAATGATAATATAATTATGTATTTATGAGGGATGGACGCGATCGATGTGGGTTCGATTCACACACGGGGGGAATTTATTATTTTCATTTTCTCAGTAGGTTCTCTCTGCAAATCATATTTATAGTATTTTTATATATTTTTGAACTAAATTCCAAAAACTAATCTATAAGCTACAAACCACACTTATAAATTGAAGCTAGTGTGAAACCTACAAAATTTACATTTAAAACCTAATTGGGTGAATAGAGATCTAGATAATGGCTCGTGGTACTGAAGTCTACATTTTAAATAAATTTGAGCATTTGCACACTTAATAAAAGGTATATTTACTTTTCAATGTATACACAAATATATATATATACTAGTGGACCCGAACGCGGCTACGCCCGCTTGAACTATACGAATATTTATTAAGTATATTTATGAAATTATTTTCAGTTTTCAATAGAGAGATGCGTTAAGTAAGCTCATTTTGGGTGACGTTTTCTAACAACAAACTTTGCAAGTCGTTGCTTAGCAACGGCGGTTGTTATTAACATGGCGGAATAAATTGCATGTCAAATGAATAAATATTTTAATATATTGATATACTAGCGACCCCCTTGCGGCTTCGCCCGCTTTTACTACTGGATTATTCATATAATGTATGTTTGCAAAGCACTTAAGATAATGTGAAAATTAATTAAACTCTAATGCAACCCGCATTTTCGTAGTTTCAATAAGGATTTTCCAATTGTTTTACACAGCAAGGTTTTTTTAGTAGGTACCGTAATTTTAAATCTGTGCTACTAATCTTTTCAAGTACTTATTAAAATATTTTTAAATGACTATTTTTAAACGGAAGAAATTATAAACAAAAGCCTACCTACTAATAACTACTACAAAAAATATTAAACCAAATATATCGCGCTGAAATAATACATTCAACTCCAATTATCCAATACGTGCAAATGCATCTAAATCTTCGTTGCTATGCCACAATAGCGGGCGGGTTTTTTTTTCGAGCTTGTGGTTAATGCTGAAGAGGGTATTCTGTCCCTGCTGAAAAGCAAGCACTACGTGGCTGCCTGTGAGGAAAATTAAATAGAATGCATTGGCCGGGAATCGAACCCGGGCCGCCCGCGTGGCAGGCGAGCATTCTACCACTGAACCACCGATGACTGCTCATGACGCGCTTGTATAAGCAAAACGTCGCGGGGCGCGTTTCGCAGCAAGGATGTTTTGATATTGTAACAACTTCTAAAGTACTTATTAAAATGAAAAAACAGTAAAAGACAGTTTTGATCTACATTAAATGGCCAACGTAACTAATATACTTATTTATATGCTGAGAGTAATAAGTGAAACTTGAGTAACATACAACTGATGTGTCAACGGCGGAATGTGTCAACAATTAAATGCGTTTTTCTCTAATACTATTCGCAATTTCGAAATAGTGTAAAAAGCAAATTTTATCTTCGTTTAACGTAGAAAATTAATAAAGTATTTTAAAGGATAAGGATTAATACCATTATGGAAAAATATCCCTCACAATAAAAAATATATTGAAATTACAATTTTTAGACAGAAATATGATCACTACACGTTATTCTTAAAAGATAAAAATATGCTCTCGCGGACTTTTTTGTAGATCTTATTAAGAGAAACAATACTCCAGTACATTATTTTCATGTAGTACTTACCATTAAAGCAGCGCATGCGCGAAAGTGTCTCAACGGGTAGGACTTTATGCACATTTATCGTATTTATGTTAATTTACATAAGAATGTATAAATAATAAACTATATATAAACCTTCCCTGAGAAATACTCGACCTAATGGTGAAAACCGCATAAAAATCCGTTAGGTGGTTTAGAAGAAGAAGAGTTAGAAAGTTCAGACAGACACGAAAAGCGACTTTGTTTTATAAGATATAGGATATCGAAAATATAACAAATATGAGAAAAAAAGTATCCTATGTTCATCCCGAGACCCTCAAGTATCTCTATATGAGTATTTTATCACAATTAAATTAGCGGTTTAGCCCTGATTGCGTAAAAGACAGACAGACAGACAGACAGACAGAGTTACTTTCGAATTTATAATATAGGTATGGATATATTATAAGTAAGTTGTAACGAGTGTAACGAGTGTATACGAATTACGACGTAGCCTAATGAGGAACGAGAAAGGAACTGAACGCGGCGCTTTGCCTTTCTTGCTTCGCTATAGTAACAAGACAACCGCAGCGTTAAGTTTCTCAATACGTAATGCCTCAAAATCTAGCTGGGAAGTGAAGAAGAGAGTGTCTTAACACTAGGTGCACACTATCTACAAGACACCCTACAGCTCGTTGCTTAAATAAATGAGCTTAAAAATTTATAAATATAGTTGCAGTCATTAAAAAGTTTAAAGTAATAAAACGATCGTTACAAGCATTCAGACTTCAAAGTTGCTCGTAAGCTTGGAAGATGGATTACTTCTTTCATTTCCTCGCACCGATTTATATTAAAACTTATAGTTTTTAGTGTTTTGTAAGAAAATAAATTAAAACAAAATTAAAAGTTGTAAACGTGAAAGTTGTGGTTTGGATTGCTACATGGAGGAATGAATTATATTCATTTCCTAGTAAGACAAATCGCGGCGCTGAGCTCCGCTACTAAGCTTCCGCTACTAAAATTCTACGGAATGTGAACACAATTTCTTAACACTAGGTTCCCTCAGTCTACCCTGCTATTTACTTTATATCTGATTAAACTCTTGTTGGGTATACAAAATTTCATTTATTAATTCTTTTTGTTGTTTACATGTTGTACTAATGCAATTGGTTCTTGTTTAATATTTTAAGCAATATAGGTTTAATTTGTTTTCTGGTGGTAATCAGCTTATTTTGGATATAATTTGAAATATGAATTTTGTTAAGTTTGTTTTTCCTTTCTACATTTACACTGAATCATGCGCAAGCTATAACCTAGATAGAGTCAAGAAACTCTCGCGGAAACTGCGGAACTCAACGCTGCAGTTCACCTCGTTACCAGAGCAATTAAATGAAAATATATTAACTTGAATCGAAATCGAACTTTTATTATGTCAAATTTTTTCAAACTATACAATGGATATTGATGTGTTTTTTTATAATAAACAGAGTGAATAAACATCTATTTTCTTTGGAAAAAACTGAAATAAACTATATATATTTAAAATATACATATATGGCTTCGAAGTTGCTTAATTATTTTTATTTACCACGGGTGCAAAGCCACAAGTTAAACGATAGGAATTAATATTTACAAAATTCACAATTCCTTACGTAAAAATCGAACCTACATCTATCGTGCGTATTAATGGTTTTACACCGCACATAACAGGGTAGACAAATAGAACCTGGGAACCCACAACTGGGACAATTCTGTTCCCCACCTAATTATTCTAATAATTAATTGTTATCTGGTCTATATGTATACATCTTATATAGACAATCTATATATATAAAAGGACTTGTCCTCACTGACTGAGGTAAGACGCACGCACAGCCGTAACCGCTGATGGTAGAAACGTGAAATTTGGACAGATATTTACTTTTGTAATCTGGACATCCACTAAGAAGGGATTTTAAAAAATTTCAACCCTAAAGGGGTGAAATAGGGGTTCAAAGTTTGTATGGAAAAAAAATTAAATCGGCACCGATTTTTATAAAATTTGAAATTTAGATTTTTAAAAGTATTTAATTGAACACGTATTTCATGGTTTTCTAGAATTCTCCCCCTAAGGGTGCAAATAAGGGGTTGAAAGTTTGTATGGAAAAATCTTTAAATCGCCACCGATTTTTATAAAATTTGAAATTTAGACTCTTAAAAATATTTCATTGAACACATGTTTCGTGGTTTATTAGAATTCACCCCTAATTACGCAAGCGAAGCTGCGCGCGTCCGCTAGTCTCTAATACAGCTCTTATGATAATTAGAAGCTTGAATATAATCGAATATCTTGATTGGATTTAGAATATATTGGAATAGTATATCTCTACTGTGTAATTTGACATTCTAGTCACGAGGCTGTCGTAGCGCAGTGTGTGACAGCACGATGGTTGAGGGTTCGATTCCCACTTGGAGAAATATTAATAAAGTTATTTAAAAAATATATCAGCTTCACGCTGCATAATGCATATGTTGACGGCCTAAAAATATAATTAATATTTAATTTATTTCCCTTTGTCGGGAGATTCCGAAAAATCTTTATTTGTTAAATTTTTTTTTACATTAAACAATAGACAGACATATTTTGTTGGTTATTAAACTCCCACTAAATAACATAACGTTATTACAAATTAAAATATTCCCAACCTTAACATATTCATATTATATTAGAAACCATTAAGTTTACGTTTTCTTTGAAAGTAAAGTAATTTCTTATATCGCTTACCTTTTTGCTACTTAGCATATTGCCACGATTTTGGTTGAATCGACTATTTTCTGTACCCATCGACGTTGATAGATGACGCCTTTCATCACGGGGCTTCGGATCAGACGTCGGGAATACGACAGCCTGGAATATTTTTCTTGATATAGAACGTTATATGAAATAGTGAATTAATTTTGTTACACATGAAAAGGGAGGAGTATCTATGTGATATTATTGAAAGTATAGGCACAAACTTTCAAGTGTAAACGCACGGTTGCGGGTACGATTGCGGGTACGATTCCCACTCGGGGAAATAAATATTACTTAATATTTAATTTGTACGCTCTGGTAACTAAAGGCAAAGTGCGGCGAGTTGCACGCAACACGCAATGCCTCTTTTAGGTTATAACCTATAAGAATTCGGCTGGAAGTAACGGAACGAAAGTGTTTTACAGGGAACGAGTCTTAACACTAGATTCCCAGTATCCCTTTGTCTACCCTGCTATTGCGAGATACAGCGTGAAACTAAAAGAAAAAGTGTTGATGGTGAATAATAAAAGTCTACTTACGTTTAGCACTGAGTTCAAACAACACCACTTTAAATGTATATACAGTGATAACACAAATAGTAAATCACAATTTAACACAGTACAGTATATAACAATGTCAACCACACATATAAAAAACACGATAAATACAAATTTGGAAAGAAATATGAAGTAAAACAATGCAACGTATATAAAGCGCATCGAGTGGCAAGCATCGACTGAGTGTTGTAAAATATGCCGTCGATAAGAGGGTAGGAGTAAATATTACAAGACCTTACCTGTTCAGTCGACGGCAGCGGGCGCTTTTAAATAAATATACTAAATTCGAATATTTACTGTAAAATTCGAATTCTATTAAATGTAAGCATTATAAAAATGATAAATAAATAAATTACAATATTGAAATATATAAATGACACATTAAATAGACTATAAATATAAATAATAATTCCCTACAAATAGAAAGTATATGTGTGTCTATATTTATGTTTGTTACAAAATTAATAGTCATATCGACGTATCAATTTTTGTTTAAATGAAGTAAATATATTTGAACTTAGGAAATGATTCCCCTGAATGAGTATCGAAGCCACAACCATCGAATTTAGTAAACAGACGCTATCCTACATTTTAAAAATATTAAACAAAAATATCAAATTTAACTTCATATACCTACACGTGCACCGCCACGGCGTTTAACGCTGTCTCACAAAATCTATTAAGAGAATATTATATTCGTAACACCCAGGAACTAACAGAACAATTGTAAATTACGCATCCCCACAAAGTAGTTTCACAATGAAATGAGTTTCCATTATTTTAAAGTTCTCACTAACTGAAACTACCCGGTAACTTTGTAATTGTATGAGCATTACGTAGTTAAGCCGATCTACGAGTACAATTCTAAAATCTAAGTAAGATTAGCTATAGTGGTGCATCCTGAGACTGTAAACGTGACAGTTGCGGGTTCGATTCCCACTTCACAAGTGTCGGGCAGCAAAATAGAGAGATATAATTTAGTGTTAAAACATTCCGATCTTTTTTTTAAGATTGAAAGACAGAGATCTTGTAGAATTTAGCCGTTTCACACCGTTGTTCACTTATATAGATATAAAAAGGATTAGTTTTGCTTGATATAAAACTACTATAGTCGAATGCTTTAATGAAATTCTATATGAGATTTCAATTTAACGACATTGAAGCAAAATTTGCAGAATAAAAACTGCATACGTTAAAAATATATATTTACAGCACTCATTGTACAATCTGCTTTAGAAAATGCGTTAACAATAATTATATTTATTTTATTTGTTTTTTTTACAATTTCCACCAAATTTTCAGACATTGTGTGTCGAGTGGTGGAACACAACGCCGCGCTTTGCTCTATTAAATCAAAATTAATACCATCTATTTATGTTATTGTTATAATTACTAATGTTAGACGCAAGCGCGATTTGAATACACAAAAGAATCAATATTAGCCAAAGAGCTCTTAAAGGACGAATAAAGAAAATTACATAAGAGATTTTAATTAACAAGTTTAAAAGTAAAACCACCGAGGTTAATACACTGCGGTAGGCGGCTAGAAGGAAATTCTTAATATTGTTAATTTAAAAGTTACTTATTTTCTGAATACAAATATTAAACAAAGTTATAATTGAGCTAATTATTAAAGATTAATAAGTATAATATTAGGTTTTTACATATGGAATAGATTAATAATTTAATTGTGATAAAATACTCATATTGAGATACTTGAGGGTCTCGGGATGAACATAGGATACTTTTTTTCTCATATTTGTAAAATTATCGATATATACCAATATATCAAAATACTTATTAATTTGACATGCAATTTATTCTGCCATGTTAATAACAACCGTCGCTATGCAACCGTTGCTAAGCAACGATTTGCAAAATTTGTTGTTAGAAAACGTCACCCAAAATGAGCTTGCTTAACTCATCTCTCTATTGAAAATTGAAAATAATTAAATAAATATATTTAATAAATATTCGTATAGTTCAAGCGGGCGTAGCCGCGTTCGGGTCCACTAGTTTACATATATATTTGTGTTGTGTAACCGTCATTCATTAGCTGTTATTCCGTTAGTTTGCTTCACTCAGTTTACAAAATTTGAAATATCGCGTTATTTACCAGTACAAGTTCCATCGTGGAATTCCAAATTCAAATATGCCATTTTAATCCCATATTTTGAGATGTTTACAAGTTTTCAAAAGAAAATTGTAATTTTGCTTTTAATTAATTTTAGTCTTTGAATTTTTGTTTCAAATTTAATTCTTTGTTTTAATAACTATGATTATTTTTTATATTAACGATAGGTAGAAAGAAGTTATTCTTGTCGTCTATTGTCGATTATCTAATTCATTATATGAGACAGTGGAGACAAAAAACACCTAGTGTGAAGTGTTAAATTTACTTTTTTAATGCGTTTATGCGTGAATGCGTTTATGAATATAAACGCGAAAGTTGTGGGTTCGTTTACCCCAATCAGTGGAGTGAAATATTTAATATTTTTATTTCCTATCTCTGGTAACGAGGCAAAACGTCAGTTTGAGTTCCGCCAGTCAACACGCAATGCCTTAACAATTCGGCGGAAAGTGGGTAACGGAAGTGTCTTAATAGGGAATACCTACTACCTACTACGCGCAGAATATAGGATGAAGCAAAAAAAGATATAAAAAAAAAACTTTTATCGTACAATTTATCTTTTCCAGTACAATTTATATGTTTTAATTTAATTTCAAACATCACACCGAGCTTTGTGCTCGTGTTAATCAAATCTACGGGACTTCTGTTACCTCAGCTCTTATATCTGGAGTGTATATTCACAATGTAAAATAAAAATTACTATTTTTACAAGCTTTATTCGCTTTTTTATTTAAGTTGCAATTAGCTACATAGTAAGTGCATGTGAAATTTGTATGTGTAAAAGATTATTTTTAAAAGGATATTTTAATAAATATTTAATTGTCATAATTTAATTAACTTGCAATGTAGTATGAAGTTTTTACAGGTGGAATCTGGCAACACACATTCACACTTACTTAGAAAATAACTTTCCCAAATAACCATACAAGATGTTTACTTAATATTTCATTATTCAAGTAATTTTCATTTACTTGAAACTCTTTAGCACATATGTTAAATAAAAAATCCTTTTCTTTTGCCTTAGCGCTAGCAAATTACTTTGTGGAACGAATATGAGCTAGCTATTCATTATGGTACTTCCAGCCGCAAGCTGGTACATGTGAATAAATGAAAAGATGAAGATAGTTACTTTGACTAAGAACTGGCAAATGAGCTTTATTTAAAAATATAATGAAGAAAATTCTTGTAAGAGTAAAATAACATATAACATAATGAGTAGAAAAATCTTATTTTTTTTTATTAATTTAAGTAAAGCTTAGTAAAGGAAAGCAATATTTAAAGAAATAACTTAAAATTAACGTAACGGAAACACCTGCAACAATATTGTAAGTACTTGATTGAAATTTACTTTGTTAATTATGAAAGTTTAGTATTTCCTGTGGTAAGTCTTAGCTGAGTAAACTTATGTAGGTGTATAAATTTATGTATTCGTATGTATAAGTGCATTAGTTAGTTTCTCAGGTCTCAAGGGAGAAAAACTAACACTATTAGTGTTTATATTACACTCATGCAAAGCAGCGGCGTCTCGTAAGTAATTGATAAAGTAGATACTACAGCATACCGATATATACAATATTTAAAGATGTTGGTTTCATGAGGAAATATAAATATAGACATTGCCCAATTGGAGGCATCCAACTTGGCGGTAGGAAATCAAGAATCTCTATTTTTAATTTTTTTACCTTCACATTTTAGCAGAAAGAGAGAAAGTAGCGCCAAACGTTATTTCATGGCATTCCTTTTTCGCCCTGTCCACTCTCAGCAACCTCTTCATACATGTCCTCATGATCTTTATGTAATATTGAATGTATGTATTATCGACTATATCTCTGCTGGTGTATGTCTAGATTTTTTTTATGACCGTTGCAACAATAATTTTTATATTTCAGTCAATTTATATAAGTGCATGATGAATTATATACTAAAGCCTTGCTCATGAATCACTCTATCTATTGGTGAAAATTCCTTAAAAATCCGTGCAATCGATCGACTGACGCGGTGGATGTCTTTGTTTTATAATATTTGTAGGTTATTATTAGTGATAAGGCATAGCCGTGCGTAGGGTTGAGTTTCACCACCCAAAAAACAATGTCAACAACTCTATATTTTATTTCTATAATCTTAAAGAGTTTATTTGGTTCAACACACTAGTCACAAGAAGTATTAGTTAAAATTTAAAAAATCTTTTCTTATATTTTTTTTCGATTGAGACTAGGGCTAAGTGATATTTAGTACAAATTTATATGACAGCTTTGTCTTATAAATTGGTAATATAGGTGTTAGAAAAATATTTTGACAAAATCAAATCGTTTAATTGTTTAAACTTTAATACAGTAACCCTTTTGAAAGTTTGCGGTTAATCCTCGACGTTTGAAGTGTTCGGAATATTAAATTCGTTCCAAATAGTTTTAATTTCATCCATATATTGTTTACTTACATAGATTTGTTTGATTAGTTAGCAAGAAATTAGGAATTTAAATTTTAGCAAGAAATTAAGAATTTAATTAGGAATTTAAATTTTATATTGTAAAAGGTAGATTTGGCAGTCTGATTGCAAACGCGACGGGTGTGGGTTTGATTCCCACTCGAGAAATTATTTTCATTTCTTAGCTTTGATAAGAAGATATAAAGCACGGCGTTATAAATTGAGGAAAATTAAGTACTTTTAAACTACGTTCTATTTGCTTATCCTACTTTATGCGGGAAAAAAAAAAGGAAATAAAAATTTGTCTTTTCCCAACTGTTTTAAAAAGAAAAAAATTTCTTTTCCCAACTAAATTTAACATTTTTAAAAAGAAAAATAATAACTACTACTAACAGCGTCAGTTTAATTTATATTGTTTCAGAAATTGTATATAGTCTAGTCAATTACTTTGCTGGCTATTTTTATGAAAAAGGATAAAAGAACAAAAATAAGCTTATTCTTTTAAGTATAAACACTATTAAGCACATTAGCTCCACGCTGTATCCCGCGAATAGCAGAGTAGGCAGAGAGAACTTAGTGTTTTTTCTTATCTTTTTTTAACTATATCACTATAGACAGTTGGTCCCTATTCTTTTTTTCTTATTTTTACATCTTTTTTTTGTCATATAATATATTTAATATATATTATTATTTACATACACAATTAATACTCTACGCACTATACTCTAGCCTCTTAGCCAAAAGACCCAGAAGCGCTCTCTTTATTTCTCCACAAAGAAATAAATTTCTCTTATCTATTTTAAAACATATTTTTCTTTATTAAAAATGAGCATAGTGTAATCTGCATAATAGAGAGCAAACTACAAAGTAATTTTTTAATTATAGCGAAATGAGCTTTTAATATGAAATTACTGCGCTCTGGAAATTCATTTAACTGTAATATAGGACAAAAATGCTAATAACATAGACAAGAACATGATTCTATTTATTTTCTTTAGAAAACAGATTTTACAAAAGATGTATTTTTGTTACCTCTAGAACAAATAAAAATAAAATGCAGTATAACATAAATATTTAAGAGGACTTCCACCCAAATAAAGGGATTTTTATAGAAAATGGTATAGAACCCTTCTTGCAAGTGCTTAACTTGGCTGGACGCGGGTTTGAATCCCATTACGTTCAAATATTTATACGTTTCTTAATATTAAACAAAAATATACTACCTTCTAATATCGCTCTAAGTGGAAAACGAACCTACAATCACCAAGTACATTCATTTCTAATCTACACGTTAATAAAAATCGAATGCTTTAAGTACATAGGCTTATAACATTTAACAACACTCCTAAATCTGATTTATGTTCTAATAAATCCAGATAACCTTTATAAAAACGTAATAAATTCCATCAAAATTTGACATAAAGCGAATTCAAAGGGCAGAAATGTACGAGTCGAATTTATAGAGCCTCATATTAAATGTAATGTTTTTTGTCTGTTATTGTTTTAAGCGTACATATATGAAATATTGGAAATAATTTTAACTTTAAGATATATTATGTCTGTTGTTTAATTATTTGATTAAATTTTCAGTATTTATGTCCTACTAGTGGACGCGCGCAGCTTCGCTTACTTATTTAGGGGTGGATTCTAATAAACTACGAAACATGTGTTCAATGAAATATTTTTAAGAGTCTGAATTTCAAATTTTATAAAAATTGGTGCCGATTTAAGAAAAATTCTATACAAACTTTCAACCCCTTATTTGCACCCTTAGGGGAAGAATTCTAGAAAACGATGAAACATGTGTTCAATGAAATACTCTTAAGAGTCTGAATTTCAAATTTTATAAGAATCGGTGCCGATTTAATTTTTTTTCCATACAAACTTTCAACCCCTATTTCACCCTTTTATGATTAGAATTTTTCAAAATCCCTTCTTAGTGGATGTCCAGATTACGAAAGTAAACATCTTTCCAAATTCCACGTTTCTACGCACAGCGGTTACGGCTGTGCGTGCGTCTTACCTCAGTCAGTGAGGACAAGTCCTTTTATATATATAGACTAGCGGACGCGCGCAGCTTCGCTTGCGTAATTAGGGGTGAATTCTAATAAACCACGAAACATGTGTTCAATGAAATATTTTTAAGAGTCTAAATTTCAAATTTTATAAAAATCGGTGGCGATTTAAAGATTTTTCCATACAAACTTTCAACCCCTTATTTGCAGCCTTAGGGGGTGAATTCTAGAAAACCATGAAACACATGTTCAATTAAATATTTTTAAGAGTCTAAATATCAAATTTTATAAAAATCGGTGGCGATTTAAGATTTTTTCCATACAAACTTTCAACTCCTTATTTGCACCTTTAGAGGGAGAATTCTAGAAAACGATGAAACACGTGTTCAATTAAATACTTTTAAAAATCTAAATTTTAAATTTTATAAAAATCGGTGCCGATTTAAATTTTTTTCCATACAAACTTTGAACCCCTATTTTACCCCTTTAGAGTTAAAATTTTTCAAAATCCCTTCTTAGTGGATGTCCAGATTACGAAAGTAAACATCTGTCCAAATTTCACGTTTCTACGCACAGCGGTTACGGCTGTGCGTGCGTCTTACCTCAGTCAGTGAGGATAAGTCCTTTTATATATATAGATAATCGGAATATAAATATTTCATTCAGACTGACACGGTTGTGGGTTCGATTCCCACTCGAGGAATTGAATTATTTTAATTTACTCGCCCTAAGCAAAATAAGCAAAAGAATATTGGAATACTAAAATACAAACAACGCCATAAAAATACACTAATATTATTAGATTTTCCTAAACGACCTAAATAAAATATTATACAGGGTGCAACTACAAATAGTAGATTTATTCGTAGTCACGTAGCCAATAGCTACGGGAGCGCTACGGCAATTGATACGACACATAAAATTTGGCAATATTTTTCGCTACAACATTCATTTCTATAAAATATGTATTTTTCGACCTTAAAATATATTTTCTTAGTTTTCTAGACTTTCTTAGTATACTAGACACTGCTATTTGACTGTAGTTTTACTTTTATATACATTTTGTTTGCAAAGCTTGGCGCACTTCCTAGATTATTGCGATTAAAATTTTAATATCTATGAAAGATATTAAATTGTGAAAAAGAAACTTTTCCTTACTTATTACTACATTTAGAGAATTAAATCAATTTTCCTATATTTTACATATATACCTAACATTACAATAAAACTTCATAGCACTATTACGTATATTATTACATGGGAATATCGCCAGATGCACTTTCTACGTCGGGCTGCTATATTGGATCCCGCTGTTTACTTTTCATCATATTAATAAATGCCGTCCAAGTCATAAGAAACAACGTTTAACTTTATTTGATTACGCTCTGATAAAACAGGTAGAGACAACCTACAGTTAGATAAGACTTTCCGTTATCCAGTATTTCTTTAAAAAATATTAAGTTGCCTTTTTTAAGGACGTAAGAATTAAAAGAGTATTTTTGAAAATTTCTATAAGGATGATGTAAAAAGAATTTTCCGTTTTACACCTTAAAGTCCACTCAATACAAGATGCGGATGAAGACTAGATCAAATGTAATTTCCCTCTCTTGCGTGGTCACACTTACAAGTAATAAAAATAGTAAAATAATAATAGTAAAATAAATAGTAAATATAAAAATAGTCAAAGACTTCTTTTCTTTAAGATGAGAAATAATTTCATAGATTTTCCGTTATAATTACATACATAACCTACCTTGTAATATCTCTAAGTATATTTTAAATAACTAGGACTGTCTGTCTAGTCTAGATAGTCCATATAGCTTAGTTTCATCCAGATCTCACCTAAAACTGAATCTAAACATATATTCCCGATTAAAAAAAACTTTAAAATGGAAATATAAATACGCTTAAGTATATACATTAACCCACAATTTTACTATTTCATTGATGAGTTCTGGTACACAATGCTTCACGACACTTTCACGTAATGAGTCGTCGCGACTATTTGCTATTAGGCACTTTAGTTGATTGAAAATTGAAATATATAGATGAATCTAACGCCAAGCTATTGTGGACCAGTATATAAAAGTCAGAGCTCAGATAGTCTATTAAAAATAGTTTTTTTAAAGATTATGCTTATATTATTTATAGCAATTGTAACAGCATGTGACTATAAACGCGATGGTTGTAGGTTCGATCCTCATCCAATGTAATGAATTTTATTGTATACTACTACTATAATGAATTTTATGTTATACGCTGGGTTATAACGAAAAATTGAAAAAAAATTGACAAAATTGCTTGGTGTCTCTACATCTGCTCCCCTGGACATAACAGGGTAGGCAGATGGAACCTGGGAACCTAGTATTAAGACACTTTCCGTCCTATTTTCCGCCCAATTCTAGAAGCATTGCGTATTGACATAGAGAGAGATAAGAGAGTAATATGGCTTAAAAAAAGTGTGTCAAAAAATTTTAACTCAATGAATTCAATCATAAAAATGAGTATAAAATCACGTTTAAAAACGTTAAAGTTTTGGCGACATTATTCTATAATTGGCCATTACATGAGAAACTTTAACCATTTAAAATATTTATCACTCGTCATTATGGGAATGGCTACAAGGCTTTATTGTTTCAGCAATGTACGATTTGTCTCGACTGGGCTTTTGTGTAATATGCAATTTTCATATATATATTTTGAACTATATATGTAAAGGAATTATTTTCGTTTCTGCTTCTTTCGTTCTAAAATGAGACGAAATATATCAATTAATTCCACTACCAGCTCCATAAATTTTGTCAGAATGTGAAGGATTGGTTTACTTTACCTACCCTGGTAAGAACAAAAAAAGATTATCAAGAAAAAATATTACTAGAAATCCTTATTTACTTTATCACCTTAATAGAGTTGAACTATTTAATAGCAACAAGAATCAAATCTTATGACCACCTCAAGTATAGTGTATTACCACTGCAGGCCGTCGTGTTGTACAAGCGTGCTACTGACCGACGCGATGGTTGTGGGTTCGATTACCACTTGGGGAAATGCTATATTTATTATATTTCTTTCCTTCTTTTGGTAACGAAACACAGCGCGGAGTTGAGTTTCGTCACTCAAAGTGCAACGCCAAGACTCAGGGGAAATTACGGAACAGAATTATCTAAATGGGTATGGAGTGCCTTAATACTGGGTTCCCAAATTCCCTCTACCTATGAATACATCGTAAACGAAAAAAAATAGTAAGGAAAAAAGTAACTAAAGAACCTTACTTCACTCTAACATTATAACGGCATTGAAATGTTTAATAGCAACAAGAATCAAACTTATGATCACCGCAAGTATAATTAATTGCCACTGCAGGAAGTCTTTAATGAAAAACTGGTAGAATGCTCATATGAATCTTATGAACGTACGTAGGGGTCGAGTTGAGTTAGAAAATATGGGAAGTATTGTGAGTGAGTTTTTATGAGTTGAGTTAGTATATAAAGCATATTTATATTGTTTTTTTAAGAAGCATATTGTATTTTTGCTTGTAGTGACGGGAGTCCCTGCCGTGCTTTATTTATCTTGTTACCAGTGCGATGTAATACAAATATTATACAATAATATTTTTTTTCCGTAGCGCTTGGCTCTCCGTTCTCTCTGACTGCCGCCCGCAAGGGATAAAGCGTGAAGCTATGTAATGTAATGTAATTTTTTATAATATAATTATTTTATTTGAATTTGGAATTTGAGTCATTGCGCCGGGACACAAGGATGCGACTGTAATCGCGACAGGTTAGGGGTTCAATTCCATTCGAGGTAAAGAAATATTTGTTATTCTTATTTCTTCTGGTAAAGAGGCTAAGCACTGCGTTAAGTTTCACAATTCAACAGAATTTGGCTGAAAATGGGGTACGAAAGTGCCTTAATGGGAACGGAGTGTCTTAATGTGAACAAAGTACCTTAACAATAGATCTCCAGGTTCTCTCTGCCTACGCGGTTATATACGTGATACAAGGTTACTACTTAGAAACTAAAAAAAATACTGTAGTAAAGCATTAGGAGACAAACTCACAACCACTGCGCTGGTATATACGTGATACAACGTGAAACTAAAAAAATACTGTGGTAAAGCATTAGGAGACAAACTCACAACAACCGCGTTCACTATCCAAACTGTTCCACTATGCCGCAATGGCCTCAGTAACTAAGTAATAAAGGGAAACTGTTATTTAATATTCTAAACTGTTCTAAATTGCTTAATGTGAAATTTTGTAAAACAAGAATGTCTCAATTAAACTTTTGCTAATTTTATTGTTCGAAGCTCAAGTTGCTGAATGCTGAAATATTTTTTGCTCTGTAATGGACGTGATCATATTATTAATTAACTTTTAAATAACTTTTCAGTTAGTACTAACCAAGTGTATAAATTTTTTTTTTTTTTTCTTGGCGTTTCATAATTTTGTCCTTTTAGGATATGCCTAATAAATAAAAGTGTATTTTATTAACATGTTCTTCGCAAAGGCGGAAAAAACCTAATGTTAAGACAATTTTTTAGCATGATGTTGTACCCCGCATATAGTAGGATAGGTAGAGGGAACCTGGGAACCTAGTGGTAAGATATTTTATGTTTCAACTTTTCGCCTAATTTTGGAGGCGTTGTATGTAGAGTAGTGGCAGACGGACAGACAGACATACAGACGGACGGATAAACGGACTACAATGTAATTTATTAAGAATTCTATTCTTTTTAAGCTACGAAACCCAATAAAAATATGTACAATAAAAGTAATTAATACGAAATCTTAATTTCAATTTAAATTCAGTGGCAAGATGCATTAGCACAAGTATCGCGTGAGGCACGCAACCGTCCATATCACTGCTAATGTGGGAATATGGATTTTTGTCGTACATATTGTAGCTAAGTGTATGTTAATTTCTTAGCTTTAGTGTGTGAATTAATTAATTTGCATGAAAATTGTTATTTTTTAGAGTTCCGCGTGAGACTACTAAAATTCTATTTTTTATATATTTTTTAGAATTCCGTAACCAAGTCGTGAAAAGTATACATATAACTTTGTCATTTCTCCACTATTATTACTAATAAATTTTGAATTATCTTTGTTAATAGCTACTACGGAACCCTTCGTGGGAAAATCGAAATCGCGCTTAGCCGCGTTACATTTTTAATTTTCCTAACCAGTCACTACCAAGTCTTTTCATTCTTTATTCTCGTATTTTTTATTCATCAGGCCAAGAAAATGACAGTATTTTTCATATAATCATATCCCAGAGTAGGTACCAAACTGAAAACCATCAAGTTAGATGCAACACCACTGCGTCATGCTAACGCTCTTGTAATTAATCTCTCCAATACGTCTTTCTGCGGCAACGTAACAAGCTTAGTACGTAATCTGTAGAGTTGCCAAGTGCCAACCAAATCGATCTACGACCAGCTGTGAATCGGATACTAGTGCTCTTTATCAGTGTCTTTACTACGCTGTGATAGAAGATTGCTTTAACTTTTAGGGTTCCGTACCTCAAAGACTTAAAACAGAAAACGGGAATCCCTTAGAGCACAGAAATAAAACAACCTTCTATGTCAACGCAACTAAAAAAAAACGAACATTTATGCATCGTTTTATGATTTTTTTATGAAATTCTCCGCGTAATCAAAACATATAGGGTACTTACTTTCCCTGGACCTTCAGTTATGAAATTTGGCACGAAGAACGTTTAGCTTTTAGATTGAGAACTCACAATACAAATAAAGAAAAAATCTGAAAAGTTAAAACTTATAGACCGTATTTCAAAACAACTAATTCTTATTTGTAGTTTATTTCATATTAAATGAGTGTATATATATGGGCATATGGCAAACTTAAGTTCGTTAACTTTAATAAATGGAAGTCAGTGGGCGAGTTATTAAATAAGAAAAATGTAATAATTTTTACAAAATACCAAAATGTTCAGTTCCCTTTCCGCGTGATGTCTCAAAAAATATTCTGAAAGTGGAGAACGGAGTATCATGACATTAAACACTAAATTTTCTCTGCCCAAATAAATGTCAAAGATTTATATTAAATTACATCAAGCAGAGTTAAGCCAAGTCGTCAGTCTACTAATGAAATAAAACGTAACATAAAACGTTTAAGCTTTTAATCCGATTTGGTTTTAAATATCAGGTTTAAGTTGAACCGAATGAGAATAATTAATTTCCGGATAATTGCTTTACCAATAGCCGAGAAATGTGTGGAGTTATTGAAATATTCGTATATTAACAAGTACAGGAATTGAAAATTTTAATTGAAATTTTTTAATTTTCCTCGGGTGGGATTCGAACCCACAACCTGTTTATAGTCGCACGCTTGTGTTGTGCTGCGCCACGAATAACTAGCGAACCACTTTCGGGTTCGTCCGCTTGAACTACACAATTATTTCTTTACTAATCTGAATTACCACCAAGGCAAAGGCCCGGCGTTAAGTTCTGAAAAGTGGGGAATGGAGTATCTTAACACTTGGTTTCCTCTACCTACCCTGCTATATACGGGAAGCAGATTTTATGTACTTATTCTAACAAGGGAAGCTTTTACTGTTAACAAAAAGTGTAAACGTTCTTAATCGTCTATTGTACTGTAACATAAAGGCTGTTTAATTTCCGCTTTTACTTTAATCCTGAATGTGGTTTAAGTAACAAGCGTAAGTACTAATATATTTATTATACAAGTATTTTTTTTATTTTACAAATTTTTATTTTCTTGTTACATAATGATTGAAATCCATTCAATTTACATTTCGAAATATAGTATGTATTCGTTTATCAATGAAAAACTTCTCTAAAAATGAAAAATAAAAAAAATTGAGTATTAAATATAATAAATTCAGCCTTCCTTGCCTAGTATATTTTTTTTAATTTTTAACCCTATTATACAGGGTGGAATTGAACGCACCACTTTAAATGAAACCACAGTTTTAACTACTCTATAAAAGCCTAATATAATTCAGAAAAAAAATAATTCCCAAAAATGAAGAAGTTATTTTTTCAAACAAAATAAATAATAAAATTATCGTTTTAAAATAAAACGCCATTTGTAAAGTATCACATAGGCACGCACACACTTACCTGTCAAAGCGGCAACGTCGCAAACGCTTCATTCAAGAAATCGAGTCGCAGCAACTAGCGTAGGTATGTAGGCAACGGCGGCGAGCTGATGTTAAATTAACGCAACACTTAGGAATACACTTTACACACACTTTTATTGAATTATTTCTATTAGGTTTTTAATTTTACTTTTGTTGCACTACAAACACATTTTTTATTTTCCCTTTTTAAACTAACACTCATTTTTAACATGTTTACAAAATTATTACAATAATAGCATTTTTTCTCACTTTTTTTAACAATAAATATTACATTTTCTGTCCACATTGCATTCAGCTTGACAATGACCCATATTATTACACTTGAAACATTTAATATTTCTTTTAATTGTAGCATTTCTTTTTACAATTAATGCAGATGATGATGATGACACAATTTCCCTTCGTAGTAGTATTATGGTTTGGAACTTCCAAGCATTCCAATTTTTTACTCCTTCCAGTTTTATTACTGTGCTGTTTCCCTAACTCAAGATTGTTTTTTTTGCTTGTTTTTCTTTTTTATTCCTTCCCGGCAACTTAACCTCCAAATTTCAATACCAACGTCGAAGCGTCGCGTGAAGTAACGCTGTTTTAAACTCGCCAGTATTTCTAATTTTCTACGATTGATGCAATCTTCTTTATTATTGTTACGACGTGGTTTGGGCCCATAACCCATTGTATTTATATGGTTTAGTAAATAGCATTCAGCTATAGTCCGACCCAACTAGTGTTGTCGATCGATAGTCGACTATCGATCGGCTATCGATATTCTATCGATAGTTGTCCGATAGTAGGACTATCGATATTTTAATTGATAGTATCGATATTTTGATAGTGTCGACACTATCGATAGTTCAAAAGAGTACAATACTATCTACCAGTCAGAAAGATATCGATACTATCGATAGTATCGATAGTATTGCACTTCGCCGATAGTATTGTTTTTTTTTAAACTATCGATAGTTTCGATACTATCGAAAATATCGATACTATCGATTGTCCTATCGATCGCATAGCCTTTTTTAGATTAAAACTATCGATTGCGAAACAATCGATAGTTTGGCAACGCTAGACCCAACTACTATTGCGTAGAATGTACGCGCCGAACCGATTCTATGGGAATCCCCGGTAATCGGTGCGGCGTGAGCGGGGTGTCTTTGTGCAGATAACAAAATTAATTTTTAATATTGATTGATTGTTTAATATAATACTATAATTCATAATAAATGTAGATTATACTTTTTACGCATGATTTGATATTAAAATAATTAATAAAATTATCAATACTATTTACAAATAATTACTAAATATTAATTTATTTCGTATTGAGTTTTCGTAGGTTCTCGTGTAACATTATAAAACTCGTTTAATATTTAATTTTTATACGATTTTCTATCAAAATAATTAAACAAATATAAATAATAATGAAAATATTAATAAAAAATTTAAAAGTATGTTCGAGAAGTATTTTAGTTAGTGGCAACTATTACAATGTTTTTAATTATCTGTGTAAGAACAGAACTTAGCCGCGGAATGGCCGCGGAACGGCTAAGTTCTGTTGTATTTACATGATATTGTTTGACTTTAGACGTTGAATAATTATTAAGTGTTTTAAATTATTTGGATGTTGTTTAATATTAATTTTATCATTAATCGGATTCCTAAAATCGTTATGAATGTTTCGTGATCGTGATGATGTGATTACTGAGTATTTTTCTCAAATGTGAAACTATTGTGTGTCAGTATTTGAGTGTACTATCAAAACATACATTCTTTTAAGACATTTCAAACAAATTTTGAGTTTTTAATGTTACTTATGATGTAAATATTAGTGGTAGTAAAAGGAGAATGCGACAACGACGATCTAAAACTAATGTTAAATGTAAGTACGTATCTATTGTAGTTCAATATCATTTTGTGTGTTAAAACGTTTGAATATAATTTTGTGGGTGGTTCAATAACCATGAGTTATTTCTAAATAATTTCGTAATAAAGCAGATATAATAAATTGCCTTAAAGTAGGATTTTATTAAACAATTTTAATAAGAGCTTTGAACGTTGTTTAGATTTATTATTATAAATAGGTAATTGAGTGAAAAAGAACGCGAGATATCGTTCTTTCTCGTTCGGTTATGTTTTGACGAATGAAAAGTAGAAGTTTGGCAACGCTTAGTAGTATTTTTGTAGTAGTATGTGTATGTGTGCGTGACACGAAATACAGGTATGGAGAAAAATCGTGAAATGAAAAAAAAATCCTACGTCCAAATTGTTGAGGCATCTTGATTAATTTCTTTAGCTCCGGGTTTGAAATATTTTACCCTATATGCAGTTTCAATTAAAGAAGCGCGGCCTCTTCCACCCTGTATATTTAGGGTAGGTAAAAAAAACCTAGTGTTAAGACGCTAACTTCCGTTCCGACGTTTTGTATGGAAATAAAAATTAATTAAATATAATCATTCAGCTTAATAGGAATCGAACCTTCAATCATCGTGTTCACAGTTTTTTTTATATTTTGTAACATCGATTAGCTTTTAACTTGAACGCTAACATTATTTCGAAGTTAAACAAGAACTGATAAGAGCATAAGGTTACATCTTTACAATGTTTCGTTTGTCAGATTGTGTTTTGGAGATTGTGTTATAAAGGAAGCTTTGTATATTGTAGCTTATTAGAAAAGTGTTTGTGGGTTCGATTCCCGTACGAAACAGCGCCTTTAAGATTTGTTTTTCATTTTTACGTTTTTTATTGTATCCTGCACAGAGCAGATTAGCCAGAGGGAATCTAGTGTTAAAGCACTCCGTTCCCCACTTCCCGCTGAATTTTTCGATTCATTGTGTGTTGAGTGCCGCATCTCAACGCCAGTCCTATGACTTGGTGCTAGAGCGAAGAAAGGAAAATATTAAGAAATAATAATTATTATAAATTTATTCCCTCGAGCGGGGATCGAACCCACAACCACCGTGTTACAATAACAACCTTGTGCTCCTGCGCCTCGACGGCCTCAAATTTTAATAAATATATTTTTGTTTTATTTTGCTCTAAATAGCGGCGTTAAGCTCCGCCGCTATAAATTATATATATGTACTTACATAATACATATATTAATGTCACTTGATAATTAACAACATAAGGAGCAAGAAATGAAGGTCGAAATATCCTCAGACGCTGATAAGGGTGTAGATGATAACCCTTCTTGATTAACTGCAGGCTTGCTTTAATTTAAATTGCATGTAAAATTTATGGGGTTTTGTACTAAAATTATTTAAAGAATTTTATTGTATTGTTTAAATCCATACCTATATTATAAATTCTAAAGTAACTTTGTCTGTCTGTCTGTCTTTTACGCAATCAGGGCCAAACCGCTGATTTAACTGTGATAAAATACTCATATATAGATACTTGAGGGTACCGGGATGAACATAGGATATTATAATTTATTCCGCCATGTTAATATCAACCGTCGTTGCTAAGCAACGATTTGCAAAGTTTGTTGTTAGAAAACGTCACCCAAAATGAGCTTGCTTATCGCATCTCTCTATTGAAAACTGAAAATAATTTCATAAATATATTTAATAAATATTCCTATAGTTCAAGCGGGCGTAGCCGCGTTCGGGTGCACTAGTATACTTATATATTAAAGGCCGTAGAGGCACAGCGTCACAGGTTCAATTTCCACTCGATTCCGACCGATTAATAACCGATTCTCCTTTTATCATCGATATCATCATTTCAAGAAAATAACAAATAAATAGTGCTTAAGAATAATCTTAAATACATAAACGGTAGCTGTTCACGCAAAACGCCGAGTCATTCATTCATTAGTACTTTTCGATCCTCCATGCGCATAATCTGTGAAGTTTCCGGTTGTCTATGAATAAAGCCTCTTCCTTTCTAACGGGTGTACTGAGTGCAACGTGGTTTAATTTATCTCCCGTTAAATACTACTAAAATCCCTAACATATGGTCCTTCGAGCCGGATGTGTGGAACAGCATCAGGAATTAATATTAAACAAGGGATTATAATAGAAGTCGTTGGACATCAAGAATTATACATATAGTCGGAACTCGACATGCAATTTTGCAATGTCATTACAAGGTTATAGAACAAGAAGATTCTGTGGTCTGGAATTAGGATATTCTGCTATAATAATTATTGATGATTAGTTTACCCAACACTCTTAAGGTAGTATTTAAGATTTCAAATATTGTTTAAGGTTAGTATCAAACATATTTTTGTAAATTCTATTTTTAAACTTAGCGTCATACGCCATATTGGAATTTGTGTATTTGATTTGCATTACTTTCATTTATATAAAGTTTATATAATCCAAAAGGGTAATAATTATAAATATATGTATATTTATTTGTAAATTATAAACTTATATAGCAAAATCTTTTTACATAATTGCTAAAGTTTAAAGTTTGTATGTTTGTATAGTTAATACAGTTTAATAAAGTAATTATTGTTGTAACTAACTTAATAAATTAATAAACAATATATTAGATACACTTGTTAAATATTTTCATTATCAAATAAAATAATAGTTCTGCGTTATTTGTAATAATTAGCATTATACCTATATTGTTAGTAATTATTACTTTGTATACATTCCAGGTTGTCTGTACTAGCTTGCGCAATGCCAGAGGATAAGGAGCTTATCAGGAAAAGGGCTAGTTTTAAGGGAAGAGTAACGGTATTCTCTAATTATTTAAATTCTTTAGAACATTTAACATTAAGCCCTTCTGAAGTAAATGAATTACAATTGCGTTTAAGTAGACTCGAGGCTATGTACGAACAATATGACGAAGTGCAATTATTACTGGAGTGTAGTACTGACAATATAGACAGTCAGTTAGCGGAACGTAGCGAGTTCGAATCTCTTTATTATAAATCACTATCGTTAGCTCAACAAATTCTGGCGGATTATAAGAAAAGAGATCAAGATAGCGAAGTGAGTGTGCATTCAAATATTAAATGCGTAAAGCTACCAACTATACAACTTCCTAAATTTAGTGGGTCTTATACAAACTGGTTAGAGTTTCGTGATACATTCGAAAGCCTTATTCATTGTAACGATGAAATGAATAATATTAATAAATTTCATTATCTAAGGTGTTCGCTTGAGGGATCCGCTGCTGTGGTAGTTAACTCGATTCAGTTTTCGGCCGCTAACTATTTGGTAGCATGGAAACTCCTTTGTGATCGATTCGACAACAAGCATTTGTTAATTCAACACCATGTTTCAACATTGTTTAATATAGACTCAATTCGTAAAGAGTCATCAGTCATTTTAAAGAATTTAATTGATCAAATTAATAAAAATTTGAGCGCTTTAGACTCATTAGGCGAACCTGTTAAGCAATGGGATACTCTTCTCATTTACATTATTACACAAAAGTTAGACAGTAAAACGTTCCGTGAATGGGAGGAATATAAAGGCCGTCTTGATAAAAATTGTAAAATATTGTTTTCGACTTTTTTAAATTTTCTCAGAGAACGAGCTGATTTAATAGAAACTTTAGAACTTTCGAATCCGTCTGTCTTCAGTCATACAAATGCTAAAAATGTAAAAGTTAAAACAATGATTATACAAGATGGAAATAATAAATATAAAGCAACTGATATTAATTCTAAATTAAATTCTATTTCTATTAAATCTAAATTATGTCAAAGGTGTAATGGTGACCATAAATTAAGCGTTTGTCCTCATTTTTTAGCAATGACTAGTGAAGCTCGCTGGCAAATTTTGCCAAGTTATAAAGTATGTTTTAACTGTTTTTCTTCAGGTCATTATGCTAACAACTGTAAAAAGGCAGGATGTAAAATATGTCATCGTAAGCACCACACGCTTGTTCATGTTACAGAACACTTCAAGTCTAAACCCGCGTCAGCTCCTGAGGCCACCGTGAACATTACCGACAATGACAGTGGTACAAATGCATCCAATACTTTACCGCATGGTCCGAGCTTATCGTTATCTGCACATGTTAAACAAGGCGACATTTTGCTTTCAACGGCATTAATAAAAGTAGTAGGTAAGAATCAAACGTTACACACAGCCCGCGCTCTTCTTGACAGTGGCAGTACGTCGTGTCTCATGACTGAGGAGTTACATGAGAAATTAGGTTTATCTGCTAGTACTGTAAGCAGCACAATCGTGGGAATTAATAATACATTGTCCACTATTAATAAACGAGCCGTCGTGTCAATAGCGTCAATGAATGATAACTTTAAAGCAAATGTTAACTGTTTCATTTTAAATTCTATTACTGACAACGTTCCGAGTACGCACGTAGATTTGCTAGGACTTGACATTCCTAAAAACATTTGTTTGGCTGATCCTAATTTTAATACACCTGGACCTATAGATATGTTACTCGGTGCTGATATCTTTTGGGACTTGCTAGGATCTCAAATGATAAAATTAGGAACAGGGCAGCCTATTCTTTATGAGACTAGGCTTGGCTGGCTTGTGTCTGGCCCGACTAGTGTCGATCGTCGATCGATTTAAATTATACAAAAAATAAATGTCATGTTTCTAAACTTATTTCAGATGATACTAATGAAAAATATAATGATAATATACAACAGCTACTTACACGGTTTTGGCAGTTAGAAGATGTTCATACCACTTCTCATTATTCTTCTGAGGAAAAACAGTGCGAAGAACATTTCGTAAAAAATACTGTGCGTCTTAATAACGGGCAATTTTGTGTGAGGGTTCCTTTAAAATATTCTCCTCAATTGCTAGGCGAATCTTTATCCCGTGCCAAACATTGCTTTACTTCATTAGAACGTAGATTTAAATGCAAGCCTAAATTTAGTAAAATGTATAAAGACTTTATGCTTGAATATGATCAGTTAGGTCATATGTCTAAGTGCGACAAGGTAATTAAAGGTTCTTATTATATTCCGCATCACGGAGTCATTCGGGAAAGTAGCACCACGACGAAATTGAGAGTGGTTTTTAATGCTAGCAGCCCAACAACTAATGGTATTTCTTTTAATAATATACAAATGGTAGGTCCTGTAATTCAGGATGATTTATTGTCTATATTATTACGGTTCAGACAGCATAAATATATATTAGCTGGAGACATTGAGAAAATGTATCGAACTGTAGTTGTTCACCCAAGTGACAGACATCTTCAGCAGATTGTCTGGCGTGATAGTCCCTCATGTCCATTACAAGTTTATCAGCTCAACACTGTTACTTACGGCACAGCTAGCGCCCCGTTCTTAGCAACGAGATGTATTCATCAGTTAGGCTTAGAATGCGCCGATAAGAAGGTTTCTGAAGTTATTCTTCATGATTTTTATGTGGATGACCTTCTCACAGGTGGATCTGATATCAATGAAGTTAAGGAATTACGTCGTAAAATAACCTCCACTCTTGCATCAGCAAGAATGCATTTAAGAAAGTGGAAGTCAAACGACATGCGATTATTAAATAATTCCGATTTTCCACACTCATCGTTAGATTTGAATGTTGGAGGACATGAAGCGACTAAGACATTAGGGCTAGGTTGGCAAACGATGCCTGATAATTTATACTTTTCTATTGGTGAAACTTTTGTAGATAATAATAGTAAGCGTGAAATATTATCTATTATTTCACAGATATTCGATCCTTTGGGACTTTTAGGTCCCTGTGTTATGGTTTTGAAAATACTACTTCAAAGATTATGGTTATTAAAATTGTCCTGGGATGAACAGTTGCCACAGGACATTAGTAGAATTTGGTCAGATATAGTTAGTAAACTACCGAAAATTAATACAATCAAAATTCCACGTTGTGTCATTATTGATAGCTTTGAATACATAGAATATCATATTTTCTGCGATGCATCTGAACAAGCGTACGGTGCGTGTCTGTATGTCCGCAGTGTTAATAACAAGGGTGAGGTATTAGTGCGTTTATTATTAGCTAAAGGTCGCGTTGCACCACTTAAGCCGACAACTATACCAAGACTTGAACTCTGTGGCGCCTTAGTAGGAGTACGCATTTATGAGAAGGTTAAGGTCTCGCTAAGGTTGCAACCAAAGCGCGTGTATTTTTGGACCGACTCCACAATCGTTTTGGGTTGGTTGAAAATGCTGCCTAATAAGCTTCAGCCTTTTGTTCGCAACAGAGTTGCAGAAATTTTAGATAAGACCGGAAATGGTGATTGGAGACACGTCCCCTCTGGTCAAAACCCGGCAGATTATATTTCGCGTGGAGTAGATATTGAAACAATCGGTTCTTTAACAGAATGGTGGTCGGGACCAAGTTTTTTACTACATGATAGTTCATCTTGGCCATCTAAATTTTCACAATCAGACGATATTACGTTACCTGAAATTAAATCAAATGTATCTACATTAGTTAAATGTAATTTAAAAAATGAGTCTAACGGAATAATAAGTTTCAATGCTTTTTCAATTTTTTTAAGGATTCAACGTGCCATAGCTTTCGTTTTGCGTTTTATTGACAGGAAATGTAGAAATTTACTACACACTGGTGTTTTAACTGTTGATGAATTGCAAAGAGCTTTAAATGTTATAATTCGCACTTCTCAAAATGAATCTTTTAGTGAATATAAATTGTTGCTAAATAAAACTGAGCTACCTAAGAAAAGTCAGCTCCACAAATTTAAAGTATTTTTAGACGATCAAAATATTATGCGTGTTGGAGGTCGACTCCAAAATTCTAATTTTAATTATGATAAGAAGCATCCTATTTTACTTCATTCAAATCATCGGTTCACTAAACTACTGTTTGAATATGAACACAAAAGACTATTTCATGCTGGCCCTCAACTGTTATTGTCATCTATCAGAGATACATATTGGCCAATCCGAGGTAGAAATTTAGCTAGAAAGTGTTACCTTAAATGTACACGTTGTTGTCGGATAAAGGGAGATACTATTACTCCCACTATGGGTTATTTACCACAGAAGCGGCTTCTAGCGAGTTTTCCCTTTCAAAATATAGGGTTGGATTATGCGGGTCCGATTCAATCAGTGGTTCGTCAGGGCCGAGGTTCTAAATTAGTTAAGGTTTACATTGCGATTTTTGTTTGCTTTACAACAAAATCAATTCACCTTGAATTAGTAGGTGATTTATCCAGTAATAGTTTTATCTTAGCATTAAGAAGGTTTATTGCACGCAGGGGTAAACCCATTAATATATACTCCGATAACGGTACTGCGTTTGTTGGTGCGTACAATGACCTCTCGAGATTTCTTAAATCAAGCTGTGATTCAATTACGGAAGAAATGGCAAAGGAAGGTATTAAATTCCACTTCATTCCGCCTTATTCTCCTCATTTTGCTGGTCTTGCGGGAGCTGGTGTCAAGTCAACCAAACATCATTTAGTTAGAGTGCTGGGCCTTTGTAATCTCACGTTTGAGGAATTGTATACTACTTTAGTACAAATTGAGGCAATTTTAAACTCCAGACCACTGACGCCGATTACATCAAATCCTGAAGATTTAATGCCATTAACACCTGGTCATTTTTTGATTGGGCGTCCCTTGACTTCGTTGCCATCAAGTAATTTAATGGACTTCTCCATAACTTCCTTAACCCGATTTCAACGCATCGAGCAGCTAAGACAACATTTTTGGGCTCGGTGGAATAAGGAGTACATCTCAGAACTGCAGGTCAGAACTAAATGGAGATCATGTAAGGGTGTGCTACAACTCAATTCATTGGTGCTTCTAAAAGAAGATAATTTACCCCCCTTAAAATGGAAGATGGGTCGAGTGATTGCTGTGCATCCTGGCCCAGATGGAGTCATCCGAGTTGCCGACGTACGGACGTCCAGTGGTATCCTTCGCAGATCCTTCAGTAAAATTTGCCCATTACCTGTCTATTCTGAGGGAGAAGAATCTGGTTGAAAGAGAGACTTTCAACGCGCGGGGATATGTTCACGCAAAACGCCGAGTCATTCATTCATTAGTACTTTTCGATCCTCCATGCGCATAATCTGTGAAGTTTCCGGTTGTCTATGAATAAAGCCTCTTCCTTTCTAACGGGTGTACTGAGTGCAACGTGGTTTAATTTATCTCCCGTTAAATTCTACTAAAATCCCTAACAGTAGCTAAGTATTACAGTTACTCCTACATTAATCGACGAGTGTATTAACACTAGGTTCTTTCTATTTATCCTACTATACGAGAATGCATGTATTTAGATCTAATAATGGCTAAAACTATATTTTTGCTAATAATTTTAATATTAATAATAAGTGTTAGTGCGGACGATTCAAGTATAAGCAATATTATGTTAGGAGGATATGAAAGTGTATTTGATCAAGATTTGTACAGACGTATTCTTGATCCAATCAAATGTGAAAGACAATTGGATTTTCTACTAAGCAATTGGTCTATGGCTTTTCCTTGTATGTAATCGTTTTAAAATATAAAAAATAAAAAAAATAATGACGTAAATTATTACGTCAAATGATGCAACAAATGTACTAAATCAGCTTCACGCTGTATCCCGCACACAGCGGAGTAGGCAAAGGGAACGTAGTGTTACGACACTCTGCTCCCCTCTTTCCGCCAAATTCTTGAGGCATTGCGTTAAAAATATTTTATGGTGTTTTAGCAAAAATGGAACTCTTATGGTTTCGTCTTTTTTTCGTTTTTTTCGTACAATATTCAATAGTTCGTACAATATTCAATAGTGTGGTATTTTTTTTCTTGCAGTCATAGATGCTACTGGTAAAATTCCAAGTGGTTTCCTTCTAGGAAATCATGTGGAATTGGGCAGCTATTATCAATGCTTAAGCATACAGAAATCTGCATATGACATGGTTATAGAAGGGAAGTACTGCATGATGCAAATACCTATGAATAAGGATATTTTAAAATCTGCTGCAGCATCCCTTAGTTTCATTAGGTTATTTAACAATAATATAATGGAAGATGATCGTCTTAAGAATATAAAGCAACAAGTGTCTGTATTATCAGGATTTGGACATTCTTCAATGAAGAGGTAAGAATAGGCTTTAATTTCTAACCCAAGAAGAAGAATTGTCTTTATTTTTTTCAGCTTGACACTGTTTCCCACGTAAGGAGGTTAGACAGAGAGAACTTTATGTTAAGTAAGAGACTTCGTTACACACTGACCACTCAATTTTCAAGATGGTGATGGTGTTGAGTGGTGGAACTCAAAGCGGCATTTTGTCTTCTTAGAACGAGAACGTGGAAATTATGTATTCCTCCTAGTGGGAATCGAACCTACAATCGTCGTGTTTACAATCAGACAGAAATATGGAGTAGGTAGAAATAATCTAGACATAAGTAACTACTTTTCTATCATATTGCAATCCAATAAACTGAATGAAATACGCCAGGTCCAAGCACTAGACTCTCTATTCTCCGCATGCCCACTTAACTTAAAAAAATATAAATTTATTTTAAATTATAATATTATTTTAAACAGGTTTGAAGACAACATTACTACTGGTAATATTACTGCTACCAGTAATGATACTGATAGTAAGGAATCTACTATAAAATTGTCTTGGGGCATATGCATACCCAAAGTGTGCCAACCTAAGGACGTATTTAAATACATTTTAAAGCAAAAGCCTGATTTGGTCAAAAATTTTACGTTTAATGATGAGCTTTTCTGCCGAGTTCCAAATGATAAGCCGTATAGCATTGCAGATTATATAGCTATGTAAGTAAAATAACATAAAAATATATTTTTTAATTTCACGCTGTACCCTGCACATAGCAGGGTAGGTAGAGGGAACCTGGTGACCTAGTGTTCAGACAATCCGTTCCCATTAAGATACTTCCATTTCTCACTTTCCCACCTACTTTCAAGATATTGCGTGTAGACATTGCTTTGCCTCTTATCAGAGTGAGGAAATACAAATGAGTCGATCCCCCGAGTGGGAATCGAACCCACAACTGTCCCGCTTAGAGTTAAATCACTGCGCTCCCACGGCCTGCTATAAAATTGTTTTTATATTTGCTTGTTCTAGATTAGTTTTCTCATTCCTGGCACTGATAACAGTAGCAAGCACTTCATACGACTTGTATCATGTATTTGTATTACACTCAGGTAAATGTGTGTTCTTATTATAGGCAATTATTAGTCTATTGTATATATATATATAAATGTGTTTTTTTAAGCTTAACGTTGTATCCCATATATAAGAGGGTGTAGAGAGCGAGTTAAAATAGTTTTTTCCAGAACTCTCCGCCCAATTCTCGAGACATTGCGTATTGAGAAGCGAAATTTAAAGCCGCGCTTTATTTTCTACTAGAACGAAAAAATGAAAATAATTCGTTCCCCCGTGTAGGAATCGAACCCACAACTTTAGTACTTTACTTTTTTACTTCATTTTGTATCCTGTCTATAGCAGAGTAAACAGAGTTCACTCCGTTCCCCATCGTTAATTGACACTTGTCGGTCGCTCACACGTAATAAAGCGACCCCGAAATCATTTTAACATTTAGTTCCTATGTGTTTAACTTGTATCTTTGATGACACTAAAAGGGAAATATGTACTTAAAAAATCTTTTCATACAAACATCCAAAAAAAAAAGGCCTAACAAAATCAATTCTTCTAGAAAAATGTCAAATAAACATATACTACCGTAGTTTTTCAATTTATACAAATACAAAGAGATTATTGACATTCAACGCTGTACCTGGGGCATTGGAGTGTGTGGAGGGAGTTCGAGCGATTTCTATGTTCTGGGTAATTGTGGGTCACACCTACTCCACCACAATGTTGACTTCTGTGTACAATATGAGCGATGTTTTAAAGGTATAGTATCTTTATTTTTTTTAGCTAGTGATAAGACACTCCGTCCTCTCATTAAGACACTTCCGTTCCCCACTTTCTGCTAAAATCTGAAGGCATTACGTGTTGAATGGCGGAACTTAACGCCACGCTTAGCCTCAACAAGCAATGTCTCGAAAGATGAGCAGAAAGTGGGTAATGGAGATTTAGCATGTTGTTAAAATAAAAAATCTTTGCAGTGGCTAACATCATTTTCAAGCACCTGGATCAACTCAGCGCCCCTCGCTGTGGACTCTTTTTTCACTCTTAGTGGAATATTCTGCGTGTATAGTGTTATTGGGAAGATTTCACGCAGTATGTATTTTTTTAGCTTTAAGACCATTGTGGCGCAGTAAGGCTAAAATAAGGCTTTTTTATATTGCAAAAAAAATCTAATGAATTATATTTTTCTAATGACTTTTTTATTTTTCAGAAAACTTCATTAAGTCTCTTCATTTCTTCTACTTACATCGTCTTTTGCGGTTATTTCCTTTATTAGCTGCTGTAATTTTGCTCCAAGCTTCAGTATTTCTTTGGATATCAGACGGTCCAATGTGGGGAAATGTGGCTCAAATGGTAGCGTTATGTAGAGACCGATGGTGGTCAGCGCTTTTGCATGTACAAAATTATGTGAAACCTGTTAGTGTTGTGAGTAAAGTAATCCATATAACCTTTTTTCTAGACAAGCCGCGGCGTTGAGTCTGCCAAATGGGGAACGGAGTGACTTGACACTAACTGCCACTAGGTGTACATGCCTTTCGGAGTTCAACTTGCTTTTCTTTATTTTTATGTATATGAACTATAAAATATCACTTATTCCTACTTATTTCTACATATGTATATATATATATATATTTTTCAGTGTCTCTACCATAGCTGGTATCTGTCTGTTGATATCCAACTCTACATAATCAGTCCAGTGGTACTAATTTTCTTATTTGGAAGCAAACGTATAGCATTCTGTGCATTAATTGCAGCTATATTATTATCTTTAATAATATCTAGTACTTTGAGTTTCCTGTATAATTATTCAGCTGCACTTATTAATTTGAGGTAATTATTTATAATGTGACAAACGGCGGAGTTAAATTACGTCATTCATAGCAAAAAGTCTTAGAAATTGGTCTGAGAGATGGGAACGCTGTCTTAATATTAAGTTCCCTTTGCCTACCCTATAATGTGCCGAATACAGCGTGAAGTTAAAAAAGATATAGATAGAGATATTTATAATATTCCAAATACCACTCATTTTATACACGCTACCATATTATGATGACAACAACGTTACTACTTATTTAGTCTCTTAAAAATATTAACTCAATCTTCTGTCAAGCGTTGTTGTTTACTCTTACGAGTTAGGTTGCTCTTGCCTCTTGCTCAGCGGCAACCTTTAAACTAGTCAATTATTTATAAATAGGTAGATTTAAAAAAAAAATGAATATGATGTGTTGATTTTATATTTTTAAAATGTTTTTCAATTTATAAATATATATATATATATTTTTATTATTACAGGCGTTTAAATGAAATGAATGATTATTTTGTGAATTATTATATAAACACATTGACACGAGCTCCGCCTTTCTTCATAGGAATGTTATACGGTTACATCCTATATGTATTTAAGGGCAAGAAAATACAAATATCCAAGGTGCGTATGTATAAATACGTATTATTACAGAAATCTTATAATTAATTTATATAGGCAAGTAAAATTGAAACGTCTGTCTGTGATTCTTTGAAGCTTAACGTGTTGATTGGCGGAACTTAATGCCGCGATTTGCCTCATTACCGGAACGAGGAGATGAGTTATGATGATGATGCTAAATATTTCATTCCCTCAAGTGGGAATCGAATACACAACCGTCGCGTTTACACTCACACTAGTGTTTCCCTGCGTCTCTACGGCCTCAATTCTTATTATTACTAAAAAAAATATTATTTCTTATCACCAGCTCCTAGTTTCAACACTATGGATCCTAACACTGTTCCTAATGGGTATCAGTATATTTTCTATCTACCCTGTCATACAAGTGGACTACGATAACCAAGTGTTAGATAATTTCCTGAACGCGTACATGCGGTGTGTATGGGCGATAGCCCTTGGATGGCTCATAGTGGCTTGTGTTAACGGATATGGAGGTAATTTGGTTGAGTTTCTTATAATAATAATAGTTTTTGTGTTTGTTTGTTTGATTATTGAATATTATTTTTAGGGAATTATATTCATTGGCTGCCTAAGTTGATATTGTTAAGCTAAAGAGTGTTAGTTGTCAGTTTGGTTAAATGCTCTAATCATAGGAACTACTGGTTCGATATTTATAAAAAAAAATTGGATGATTTCTTAATCGAGGAATGCTATAGATTATAATAATTCAGGTTGTTTATCGATTTCATATGACGCATGAATGACGCACGCAGAATGTGTCTTGTATCATATACCTAATCCTTAGCTATTTCCATTTGACCCTGGGGGTGTCACAGGGCAAACTAGCAGCTTACCGGCAAGCGTAGCATTGTGTTCTTAATTACTCTTGTTAAAACACCTTTCTGTTTTTTCCATTTACGGAAGAATTTCGAGAAATTCTTCCTTATGACGCTCTTAAGCTCCCTAGCGAAGCCGGCAAAGCGCGAGGTTGTGGAGCTCAACATGTAACGCCTCAAGAATTTGGTGGAAATTAAGGATAGGAGTATCTTAACATTAGGTTCTCAGGTTCCCTCTTCCTACCATGCCATGTGTGGGATACAGCGTGAAGCTGAAAAAAACCATATATTGATAAAGAGCAAACAAAGTCAGAAAATTTACCTAGATTAAAGGTTAGGGGGTAAATTTTCTCAAGCTGCCTACATTCAATAAACCCTTCAAAAATATGAGCTAGGATGTCAACTATTTATTAGTGTCTCTATTTAAAAGGCCTAGATAGCACTTGGAGCTACTATTGGTGAAAACGTTTTACAAAGTTAGGAAGTATAGAAATATGGGATATTTACCTACTTTTCTCTATCTTTCTAAATGACTTCGTATAAAGAAAGTCCTTAGTATGAAATAACACTTAAAATATAAATAAAATAAGTCAGGTGTATCCCCCATTTATCAGGGTGGGCAGACGGAACCTAGTGCTAAGACACTCAATTCTCCACTTTTCGCCAATTTTTTCGAGGCATTGAGTGTTGAGTAGCGGAACTCGACGCCAGGCTTTTAGCTTGGTACCAAAGCGAAGAAATTAAAATATTAATAAATAATTATTCATTCCCTCTTGTGTGTGGGTATCGAATCTACAACCTTCACGTTACAGTCACACCCATTTGTCCCTGCACCACGTCGTGGGACAGGTTACCCGATAGTTGTGGGTTCAATCCCCACTCAGGGGACTCTGGTAGACAAGGTGTGACTTTTTCCCTTCTATTTCCCCAAATTGAATTTACATCTACGACTACGTTTAGTCAGATTAGTCTTATTTTTGTTATTTTATATAAAAAGGTAAAAGGTAAGGTATTAAAAAGGTACAGTAAATCTCTACATTTAACGGCCATTGTATTTTCACATTCGACCTTTATGTACTTAACGAATTACTGTAATATATTTTGGCTTAAAAAGCTAAAGCTTGTAATAAACCGTTGAAAAAAATATTTTTCTGCCTAAATGTATTGAAAAACACTTAATTTTTACATGGTACGTTTCATTTTATTTTTATTATGTAATATATTTATACGAGGTTAAAACGTCATTTTTTAAATGTTTGTCATTCGTTAACGTATAAAATAACAATAATAAATATTTTAAATTATTTAAAAAAATACTAAAATTGCTGTTTTAAGTGTTAATACTAAATTAACTTAGTGAAGCTGAATAAAAAGAATATTGAGGCCGTAGTGGCACAGTAGCAAGGATTCAGGCGTAAAAGCAACGGTTGTGGGTTCGATTCATTCAAGTCAAAGTCAAAGTCAAAGTCAAAATATCTTTATTCCATAAAAATGCTTAACATTTACTTGGACATGTCATAAAGTAGAAAAAAAAATGCAAATTAAAAATAACCAAAAAAAATGTGCAATTTTGACTTGAAAAAAGCCCGTTCAAATGGTTGAGCTCATGAGAAGATACAGGCAAAGAAACTCATGGCCACTCTTTTTAAATGCCAACATTTGTTACAAATTACAATTAACAATTTTAACTTAGAAATAGAGCAACTCATTTCCAAACATCTTTATCGCGAACATAATCTTTAACAGAGTAATATGCTTTTTGGCAGAGCCTGTGCTTTAACACTTTTTTAAATTTGTTCAGTGATAAATTAACCATGTCGTTTGGAAGTTTGTTATAAAAGTGTATACTTTGACCTACGAATGAGTGAGACACTTTATGGAGCCTAGAGAAGGGCACAGCAAGCTTATTTTTATTTCTTAAATTATGTTGATGGAGGTCACTGTTTTTATTAAATTTATTAATATTTTTATGCACATATACTAAGTTATCGTAAATATATTGGGAGTGTAGTGTGAGGATGTTAAAGTCTTTGAATTTATTTCTTAGTGACTCCCGTGGACCCATTTTATAGACTGCTCGGACAGCCCATTTTTGGAGCACAAAAATGGTATCTATGTCAGCGGCACTGCCCCAAAGTAATAGGCCGTAAGACATAATGCTATGAAAATAGCTGAAGTATACTAAACGCGCGGTGTCAACATCGGTCAGTTGACGAATCTTACGGACAGCATATGCTGCCGAACTAAGTCTACCAGATAAAGTTTCTATATGCGGACCCCATTGTAACTTAGCATCTAATGTTATACCTAAGAAAACAGTTTCATTAACTACTTTAAGTTCCTCATTGTTCATCAAAACCCTGGTTTCTACTTGTTGCACATTCTTAGTAAAGAACCTGATACATTTAGTTTTACTACTATTTAAAAGCAAGTTATTGACACTAAACCAGTGTAATATCCTAGAAAGAGCATTGTTTACATCGTCAATTTCCAATTGCCGTCTATTAACCTTAAAAACTAAAGATGTATCATCTGCAAACAACACTATTTCACAGATATCTCTCATAAGGTGAGGTAAGTCATTGATGTACAAAAGGAACAAAAACGGACCCAGAATAGAGCCTTGTGGCACCCCCAATGCTACAGGTGACCCGTGTGATAGTTTCCCGTTGACATTTACTTTTTGAATCCTATCACTTAAATAAGAAGTGAGAAGATCCAAAGCAATGCCTCTTATACCATAGTGGTGTAAACTCTTATCAAGTTTTATGCTGCACACAGTCAAATGCTTTGGACAAGTCACAAAACACCCCAAAGGCATCACGTGACTCCTCCCAAGCCGCGAATACACTCTCTAATAATTTGACCCCAGCATCAGATGTTGACCTTCCACGAGTGAAACCAAATTGACCTGTGTGCAGTAATTTATTTTTATTAAAATAAGTAAGAAGCTGACTGAGTATCAGCTTTTCAAAAATTTTACTAAACGTAGGTAGTACTGAAATCGGTCTGAAATTTGTAGGGTCTTGCGTACTACCTGATTTAAACAATGGAGTTATTTTACTATATTTCATCAAATCAGGAAACACTCCACAATCAATACATCTATTAAAAATTGTAACTAAATCAGGAATCAAAATATCAATTAAAGAATTTATGATATTAACTGAGACACCCCACAAGTCGGCTGTCTTTTTCATACTAATTGATTTGAAAGCTACACTAATGTCTGAATAATTTACATGACGGAAAACGAAACCATTATAAAATTCGGGAACATTGTCTTTAATTAACGATTCTGCAATAGTGGTAGAAGAACCTAAATCGTTTGTTAGACTGACTGGGAAAGTAGAGAAAAATTTTTCAAATGCAATGGCCACTTCCAAATCGGAATCAACAATGTGACCGTCAATACTAAGTTTAAAATTAGAATCTTTCACTCTAGTTCTCCCAGTCTCGGCATTAACAACCTTCCAAGTGGCTTCAATTTTGTTATTACTATTTCTGATTTTTGCTTTAATAAATAAAGATTTTGCAATTTTGCAAACACTTTTGAAAATTTTAGAGTAAGATTTTAAGTACTCTTTAAACTCTTCACCACTATTAAACTGTTTTTCATAATATAACATATACAGCGTCTCCCTACTCTTATAAATACCTGCTGTGGCCCAGTCACCAAAGATAGGACTATCGGTAATTGTAATCTCTTTGGGAGTAAATATTGAATGAAACTTATTAATAAAAGAGTAAAAAAAAGAATTGTACAAAGAATTAGGAGGTAAAGTTATATCTAAAACTAGTAAATTAGTTAGTAAACTAACTCTCATACGTTCCAAACGACTAGCTGTGACAGGTACAAAAGCAATTTTTCTCTTAGCCACCTGTTTTTTCTTACTATAGAATTCTACTAGCTGACCAGAGTGGTCAGAATCCAATTTATTAATAATGCTTTTGTAGCATGGAATAATGTCAGTAAATATGTTATCTATACAAGTACTAGTCGTAGGAGTTATTCTGGTTGGCTCCATAAATAAATTAAGTAAATTGTGTGACTTAAAAAGACTTAATAAATTTATGGTGGGACTTAAACTTTCCAAAATATTAACATTAAAGTCCCCACACACTAACAAAGGCTTACCCGACTTGGTAAGTTTGCTTAAGGCCTCATCCATTACTTCTAAAAATAATTTTAAATTGGCGGAGGGAGGTCTGTATACACATATAACAATGAATTGCTCTAATTGAACACATGCTAATTCGATAGAACATTCTACAGAAAGGGACACAATATCTTTCCGTTCCTTGAACTTAAGGTTCTTGTTTAATATAATAAGCGACCCCCCGTGTATTGTGTTGATTCTGCAGAATGAGCTTCCTACCCGGTGGTTTCTGAAATTAAACATGAGCTGGTTCACCTTTAACCAATGTTCAGTAATACACATAATACTAATTTCCTCCGAGTTCATGAATAATTCCAGCTCTAGCTGCTTGCCCCCCGTCAAGCAACGGATGTTCTGATGAACTAATCAGTTCATCAGAACAGAACATTCAGTTTATTTTTCGTATGGACATTTAAAAATAATTAAAAATATTTTTTCTGCAGGTCCCATCAATTGGTTGCTCTCTCTTTATATGTGGAAGTTGCCAGCTAGACTTTCTTACGCTATGTATTTAATACATTATCCTATTATAAATTTGGCTGATAGCAGTATGGTATCGACGTATTACTTTAGTGATGGTAATACTGTAAGTATGTATCTTATTTTAAGTTTAAGTTCTTATTTTTGAGTTAAATTGTAAGGAACTAATATATTTTTATATGAGGCCATTGTAGTGTAGAAAGACATTTTTTCAACGGTTGAACGCACCAGACTGAAGAATTGATAAATATTTCATTCCCCGAAGTGGGAATCGAACCCACAACCGTCGCGTTAATCGTTCATAAGTTATAATTTAATAATAATATATTGTACTAATTGTTTCCCTTTAAAATAAATTCATATATTTATTTCTAGATATATCGAGCTATGGGAGACATAGGATTTACTTTAATCGCTGCATTTTTACTTGCCGTATTAGTAGATGCCCCTTTCTCAATTATACAAAAAATGTTGATGGAAAGAGGTTTGTTTTTATTTTTCATAGATTTTAAACTTTTTTAAACTTCACACTGTATCCCACACAGCAGTGTAGGAAGCTGGAAACCTAATGTTAAAGCACTCCGTTTCTTTTAAGACACTTCTATTATCCAATTTACGCCGAATTTTGGAGACATTGCGGAACTCAACGCCCCACTTTGCCTCTATACTAAAGTGAAGAAATGAAACTATTAAATATTTCATTTCTTCGAGTGGGAATCGAATCCACAACTTGTCCCGCTTACAATGGCACGCTTGTGCCCCTTGTGGCTTGACTTGTCGCTACAAACAATAAAGAATTTTTTTTCTAAATTACGACGGCTAAAGAAAGCGAAGGTACTGTTTTCGATTTCCACTTGTGACAATGATTTTCTTAATTTTCTTATTCTGGTATCGAGACGCAATGTCACGAGAATTGGAGAACGGAGTGTCTTAACACCAAATTCCATTTCCTTAACCTGCTATATATGCATGGGTTCAGTTTGAAGTAAAAATATTATTGTTTTAATTTATAATTAACTGTGGATCTTTATATAAAAATTTGGAATTACTGAAAAATCATCGTTGAATCTTAAAATATGTTTTTAAGAATCCAAAGTGAACTTTTATTATTTAAAATTCATTTATTTAATTGCAGGTAAACAAATTCATGAAAAATCCACAACATAATTCGAACATGAAACAGGCGAATTCGACAATTTATATCGAGATAATAAAAACAATTCTATGCATATGTGTCAAAAGTTTTTCATAATTAACAACACAAAATTAATTTTATAATGGTAAAGAGAGATATATTTAATGTTGTTTTTTTTTAATAAAGAGATTCTTTACTATTTATTTCTATTGTTTACATTAGTAAATGCTTGCGGCTTCGCTTCTGTCGTCAAAGGGAAATAGCTCATTGCGTGTCGAGTGGCAGAACTCAACCCCGCGCTTCGAATCGACACCAGAGCGACTTAATGAAAATATTAATGTAAATAAATATTTCATTTCCTCGAGTGGGGATTGAACCTACAACCAGTCGATATTATAGTCACACTTTGTGCCAATGCGCCACGACTGGCATAAGCAGTTTTACTTGCTATAATAAATAAATTAAATAATTATATAATAAATAAATTGATTGGCTAAATGAATTGTGCTCAACTGGCACGCTCGAAACGCCATATATCAAGAATTCAATTCAACTCAATTCAATAAATTGATACTCGCATTTGCCATCCTCTAAAATATGCCGCTGTAGGCTATGAATTCTACTCAGCCTCCTGGTAAATCCGACATAGTTCTTAATTTTATGCCTTTTAATTGTGTAAGAATGGAACCTTCTCCCATAAGAAACTTATATAAAAACATTCTTTATCTAATACTGGCTTGGCTTGTCATAAAAATAATATCAAAAATATTTTTACTTCACTATCAAAAGTATAGATTTATAAACTGTCGATGTTTGTTTTAAATCTGTAGGGATTTCAGTTCATATTTGCTATATGCATATGCATTGCAATCAATTGCTTATTGTTTCGACGATCTGTAGATTCAAATCCCATGTGAGGGAATTTGAAATGAAAATACAAGCGCGTTCATTAAGTGAAAATACAAAATACAGCATTGAACTTCGATTTTGTTGAGAAAATTTTGTATGGCATAACTGCAGAATACTGTTCTTTGTTTAATTTCTAATCTTATCTATATATATATGAATTTCTAATTATAAAAATGATAAGGGTTATAGGAAAATTTACACCTATTTCAGTTAGGAACAAATCAGTTGGAAGCGGTTGTTTTTACATTGTTACGAATAATGTACTTTTCCTAAACTGAACCTTCACTTCTTGATAAATACGTTTAAAAATATTACCTTTTGGATTTTTTTATCATTCTAATTTTAATATAATATAAGCCTTACTTTGCCACCGTCCAGCTATGTGCGGGATAGAGCGTGAAGCTCAAAAAAAAAGATATTAAATCCATAAACAAAGTTGCACTAGACCTATTTACACATTGTTTGAAATTTATTACGAATTCCACTCGAAACCGCAGTAAGATTTATGTATCGTTAACATTAGTCTTGTAACAACGGAAACATTTGTTACTTCTAATTCTATTTTAATTTCCATTTCCCTAGCAGCTTTGGAATTTTAATCATATTTGCTTATAATTACAAATTATACAGAAGCTATTATACGTAATGTGTAAACTCTATTTATAAGGGTGTATATGACATGTTAATACTAGAACAAATCTTCGCACTGTTCTTATGTTTGCTATAGGATCTAGATTTCTCATGACTCGTTTGCATATAATATTGAAAGATAATTAAGATAGTATTTTATAAATAATCTTATTAATATATACGTAAGGTTATATTTGGTTTGCCTTAAGTTTCATGATTATTATGTATAATAGAAATATTAAATTTTAGCAATTAATGCCTCTTCAATCGACTGTTAGTACACTGACAACCTTTGCGCTGGACTTTTCATAATATAAATGGCTAAAACGAAAGTGAAAAGAATTTGAAATAAAATGAAACTCGCTAATAATACGTCAGTTCAAAGTAAGTATCATTCAACTAGTTTTACAGTTTTGTACGAATTTGGAAACACTTAGTTAAAAAATTTTTTTAACAAAAGTTTTAAGTAAACTTTACAATTTGATACATATTTGTTTAGTTTAAGATATATGTAGTTGTTAAATAAAAAATATAACGACTACCCTATATTTAATATTATTTTAGTATCGGTCAATTGAATATGGTCAACAAATCAAGTGTGGAGGTGATCATATTTTTTAAAATAATTAAATATTGACGAACAATGAACACGAAAGGGGTACAATTATAAAGATTTTACAATCGTGAAGATAAGTGGGAATAGAAATTTTCTTAAAAGTAATAATTTGTAATGATTCGTAGAAAATAGGAGAGAAGGATTGTTTGAGACTAACTCATCCTTGATGTTCCACTTCAAGCCTTAAATAAATCTTAGATATATGAATATAAGTAATAAAATATATTATGATTTGCATTGAGTTATATTTTATTAATTTTATAATAAAGGACAGAGCCACTTAATTTTTTCGTATGAAATAATGCCATTAAGCACTGTCATAACAAGGTGTTATGACAAGCGATGACAGAAAGATTAACGAGAGAGGACATTAATTGTTATTCAAAAGAGGAATCTTTAACGTGCCTAAATGAAATTTTGACATTTTCTATATAAATTTAAGTTTGTCTTGTAATAATTTAAAAATGTCTCGTCTGTCCAACACGTACTACGATAATGATTGCACTTTTGCTATAATAAATTATACAGGGTGGAATTGTCAGCGCCACTTTAAATGAAACCATAGTTTTAACTACTCTATTAAAGCCTAATATAATTCGGAAAAAAAATAATTCTCAAAAATGAAAAAGTTTTTTTTTCAAACAAAATAAATAATAAAATTATCGCTTTAAAATAAAATGCCATTTGTAAAGTATAACATAGGCACGCACACACTTACCTGTCAAAGCGGCAACGTCGCACGCGTATGTGTGCGTGACACGAAATACAGGTATGGATAAAAATCGTGAATGAAAAAAAAATCCTATGTCCAAACCGTTGAGGTGCCTTGATTATTTTTTTTAATTCTGGGTTTGAAATATTTTACCCTATATGCAGTTTCAGTTAAAGAAGCGCTGCCTCTTCCACCCTGTATAATTGCCTTTTTTTTAAAGTTAATTTGTCGCAAAAACAAAGTTATCATTTTTGTCACATTGTTTCCTTTTTGTCATATTGTTTCCTTTTTAGAATACGGATTCGGTGTCAGGCACATACAGCTGCTATGTATGTGGTTCGCTATCCTAACGCTGTTTATAGCGAGAGGCAGTTTAGGAGTGGCCATACTTGCAATGACTGATGAGAAAAGGAAAAACGATACTAACATTGAGGTATGTTTTTTATTACAGGCACTTTATTCCTATGCCATTTTTTATATGTAAATATATTTTTATTGTATTCGATCATTAGTTTAACCTAAATGTTTAAACTAGCTTGTACTGTAACTGAACGGAAAGTGGAGAACGAAGTGTCTTAGCACTACTACTAGAAAATCCTAGCAAAGTTATAATTATATATTATACTTTAGGCATTTATTATGTAGAACAAAAAAGAATATACCATATCTAGCGATTTTCTCTGTAACTTTCTCAACATATAAGTTCGAGTTCAAGTTAAGGTTACTTTATCGATTTTGACTACGAAGTATAATCAGAGCGACTTTCATTCGGTCAATAGGAAATAATTGAAAGAGTGGAATATTATTAGTACTCAATCGCTAAATCAGCTATAATAAGTTTAGTTTAGTAAGTTAATAATAATTAAGTAAATAAGTTTAGTAACTTAAGATGAAATAAGGAAAATATTAGAAATAAATATTTTTTTCCTGAAAGAATTCATAAATAAATATTTTTAATGATAATAATTTAATACAAATATCTATATACAGACAAGACAAGACGAGACGCCAAGACGGACGTTATAACGTTATCAATTTAGGAACAAACAAAAGTAATTATGATAAAAATGTAAAAAAGATTTTATCAAAGAATTTTTTTGTAAGCTTCACGCTTCCCGCATATAACTGGGTAGGAAGAGAGAACCTAGTTTTAAGGTTATATCCCTAGAACTTAGTTTATTAAAAAATTAGGGAGAATGGGGAGAACTGAGTGTTCTCCACATTCTATTTAATTTTTTCGGTATTATGTATTGACTGGCGGAATGTAAGCCCACCCCTTGTGTAGTTACCAGAGCGAGGCAATGAAAATAACTAATTACCTCGAGTATGAATTGCACCCAAAACCATCGCGTCAATTTTTTAAATTTGAATAATAGTTTCTGAAATTAGTGCGTTCAACCATGCACCTTTTTGGATTTAAGATATCAATTTATTGATTAAACCTAAATCTTAAAAAAAATCCTATAATATAAATAAAAACATATAAAGTAAAAATATCTTTATAATTTATATTTTCAATAAATTACAGATTTACGAATGGGACAAGAAGACTCAGGGTTTGGTACTTTCATCATTCTTTTGGGGGTACGCAGTGATGCAGATACCAGCTGGTCTACTGTCTAAGAGATATGGAGGAAAACCTATATTCTTAATCTCGTTATTATCAAACGGAATCGTATGTGGTCTACTACCAACACTTGTTAAATATGTAAGTTTCTATCTTTTATTATTTTATTTTGAAAACTAGCAGACCCGCGAACTTCGTATCGCCTAACAGTCGTTTTTTTTTTAATATGTATTCTGCCATTCGCGACACCGGGTCAGCTAGTAAGATAAAAAAAATAAAATATATAATGTGGTGTCGTTGGACACCAGGTAGGAACGAAGTTCCTTCGGCTAATGTAGAATCGACACAAATTGCAAAAAAAGTCGTGCTCAATTTTATGTAGGTTTTATACACTACTCGTCTGTGTATGCGACTGTCGCGCCTGCGCACGTCTCATTTAACGGTTTTATTCCACGCATTTTTCTTACGGTTTTACTATCACATTTTTTTCAGTTCGGTCACGCAGCGAAATCCCTATCCCTTCCAAGCCTGCCGTAAGGAACTTCGTTCCAAAAACTTAAATCATTTTTAATTCTTATAATATTCATTAAAAATGATAATAAAAATAACAATTTCCGATATCTTATTATGATGCCTACTTATTATATTTTATTTTATTTTTACTTATTCTAAATTCAGTTTCATTTTCATTGTAGTACTTTATGGTACACGTTATTTTTTGCTTGGTTTTCTGGGGCGCAAACAAACAGAGCAGATGGTTTTCCAACAAGGGAACAGGCAACATACAATAGACCATGCGAGAAACATGAGTTTTCTATATTAATACCACAAACACTTAATGACTGCCCCTAGGATTTGTTTATAGTCATTGCGAAAGCCGTAGCCGTAGCAACTGTAGTCTTTTAAGCTCGAATGGTATGTCAGTTGAAATCATTGGGATGCGGGGTGTCAAAAAATCTTCTCCTTTATACTTTCCTTTCAATATGATTGTTTCTATTATGTTATTCATAATTTTTTTTTGTTGGTTGGTTGATATTTCGCAATATTCTAACTACACATCCAAGCTTTAATTGAAGTCTGTGAGGCGGCAATCCTGGCAAATCAAGTGATTTTAAAAATTCCAGTGGATAGTTCACGACATCATCTTCATTAGTTGCCATATCAACTGATGATAATATGTGTTTGGCAGCCAGTAAAGCTCTTTCGCTCAACCAATCATGGAATAAATATTTTTCAGCAACATTTGGAAGCACTTTATGAATGAGTTCATCTTTTGATTACGTTAACTGACAAAAACGATCAGGAAAGGTGATGCAGTCAGTCAGCGCATATATAGGAAGTTTGCCATTACCAATGTCAATGAGTTGTTTAGAGAATATGTCTCCAGATTGATCATTTTGCAACATGACACGCATATACTTGCTTAAATGTAATACCTTGACATGTTTCCATAATTTCGAGGACTTTAAACATGAATTCAGTTCATCAGCTTGCATTGAACGTGGAACCACTGGCAATCCTCCTCCTTATAATAAAATCATTGCGCCACCAAATTGATGGGCAAACTGAGTTTTTACAATAACCTTACAATATTAGCAAGCTGAATTTATAGATCCAATAGCAACACAGCTGTAGGCACTGCTGGCATTAATTGATATATCGTAACAAAAAGCAGCTCGATTCAAATTTGCACCATTATCAGACAACTATCGTGCTCACGTTCATTGCAATCTTCACGTTCTGGGAGTATGATTAGATTCTGTCCACCGCCTTATAGAAGGCATATTTAGTAAGTCAGAAATACACAACACTTTATTAATATTATAGAAATGTGTGGCTTTTAGATTTAATAATATAGATGCACAAAGAGACGTTTACATTTTAAGTGACATTTCGCCATAGAAATATTGACAAATATTGACATTAATAGACTGAGATCCCAGGGCCCCCAGACCTACATGATTTTAGCAAAGCTGAAATTTTGAGGATTGATAGTCTAATATGTACTTAAGACTGTATACAAACTCTCTAACTTAAAAAACCTTCAGAGATAGTGCCAACTTAAAGCATACTTCCAGTTGCGTTAAAGTAGAAAGTCTCTTTTTTTTCAGTTATTTGTGTACCGAAAACTGAATGTACAGAAAATGATAACAGAAAAAATGTGGATAACTTATCTCTAATAGAGATCTCTACCAGAAACCCTTGAATGTAGGGGATGTTAAAAGAAATGATTCGGGTGCGGTATTTTAATATAATGTTAATGATAATAATAAACCTTTGACGTTGAGTTAAATGTCAATGTTATTTCTCTTTTATAATTATAGCTTAGAAATCTTGTAAACATTGTTTTATGTCATATTATGTAATTGATTTGACTGGTTTACACATTATTTAAAATGTAGGTGTAGACTTCTTTTTGTTTTTAATTTATAGTTTGTTTATAATAGCAGGTATGTTAATTGTTGTTATTATTATTATTATTATTTTTTTTTATTTATATTTATATATTTATTATAACTATCTGTTTTGTCTTTATA
>JAEBDU010013409.1:251455-305642 GCA_016802625.1 Heliconius numata | reverse complement strand
TTGTATTAAGTCCCCCTGAAGTGTTTTTTTTAGTTTATATTCAATGTACAGATTTTACCCCCGTTACAGTTTTATTATATATATAGATAAATTAAACAAATGTTACAAATGAGGCCATTTATAGGAAAGAGAGATTCATAATGAGACATTCCACTTGGGGAAAAATATTTCCATTTCTCTGCTTAGAGAACGAGAAAAATGGTGGCGTGGAGTTCCACTTTGGGCGTGAAATTTATATTTATTGCAAGTGACTAGCTAGCTTCATTCATCTGTCATTTATAACAGGGTTAAATAATTAGTATTAAGACACTCTATTCCATATTTTCCTCTTCATTTCAATAATGTCCTATTTAATTATTTCAGGGTGGATGGCAAACAGCCTGCGCGTGTCGGGTGGTGATGGGTCTATCACAAGCATGTGTGTACCCAGCAGGTCATACACTACTCGGAAAGTGGTTACCAGAGCAAGAAAGAACATTTTACACCAGTATTGTGTATGCAGGTATCTATACTATCCGTATCTATATTTATTCTTACCAAAACGAGAAAATGAAAATTAAATATCACAGCCCGGATATTGTATGCTGCCAGTTCTATCAAACAAAATAAATAAACTCATACAATAATACTAGTATTATATAGCTATAGAATTTTGTTTTTGCTAAACGCCCTATCTCAGGAATTGAAATTGAATTGAATTGTTTTGTATTGGAGATCCAATACAAAAATATCTAGATAATCTATAAATAGACATATTTTGTATTTTACATCATGCTAAAAGGTTCGACGCTGACCCACTGTACCCACGGTCAGAGTTAATAACAAAAACAAGTGTGTTATTTTCATTTGGCCATAAGGACGAATATAGTAAAAGCAAATAATAATATAAAATTCAATGCATAAGTAACATTGGCTCATATGTTTACATCTATGTAATAAGCTGAATCTAACGGTAGTTTAATCAAATAAGAGGAATGTTTGTAATTCTTAACAAATAAAGGATACATCTAAATGAGAAACATATTATAATAATAACATATTATAATATTTTCTACTATAGTTATTTATTGGGAGAGAAATATTTGTATTTGAGCAATTTTAAAATTTGGTACAGTCAGACTAAATTTGATGATCTTATAAGGTATACATAATTACAGGTGCTCAACTCGGTCTAGTCATAGCAATGCCAGTATCAGGAATTCTTGCCGAAACTAAATTGGGATGGAAATTAATATTCTATTCAGTGTCTAGTGTAATGATGATTTCTACGGCATTATGGATTTTCTTTTCTGCCAATTCTCCGAAAGAACATCGGTTAACCACGGAGAGTGAACGAGAGTATATTGAGAGAGGATTGAATTCTACGGCTAATAGGGTATGTATTAGTTATTATTTTTCATTCAATCATGAGAGCAAAGCCGCAGGTGAAAATAAGTCTATTCTTCTTATCCTGCTATGAGCGGGATAGAGTGTGAAGTTAAAAATATATATAATGAAGATTTTCAAGCTATTCAAAACAGTAATATTCTTAAGAGTCATTTAAACATAAATAACACTTATAATAAATAACACGTGTATATTTTTTTAAGAAATTGAAGACACCATGGAAGGAAATGTTCAGGTCCAAAGGACTGTGGGCCACAATGACCACTCATGCCGGCTCTACTGTTTGCTATATGCTGTTTTTCAATGAGATGCCCACATATCTGGAAAAGGCGTTGGGGATTTCTTTAAAAAATGTAAGTTGTTTTTAATTGATAAAAAATCCATACCTGTTAAGACAAAACTTTTGAGAATTCAATCTGTAATGTCTCTAAAACGGAGTGTCTTAGCACTGAATTCTCTCGGTTTATGTAAAACAGATGAAAATAATTTAAAAACGTATATAATATTTTAATTTAAATCATTAATCATTATAGAGCTAGCTATTATTTAAAAATTGAGGTAAAAAATGTTAAATTTTTCATCCAGAGCGCTTCTTTATCAGCACTGCCTTACTTGGGGATGATATTGGGCAACATCGGGTCGGCGGGTGTATGTGAGAAGATTTACAACAAAGGCTACTTATCCCTTTCTACCTGTAGGAAATTATTTAATTCTGTAGGTAATGTATTTTATTTTTATTATTCATCATCGTCATCATCATCAGCTATTTTTACGTCTATTGTGGGACATAGGCCGACCTTTGAGGACTACCCGACTACGTTGAGCGTCGCCTTACTTCGCCAATTCATGGAATGGATTGATGAAGTAAGGCAAAGTCAGAAAGTTAAAAAATGCATATTCAAATTCTTTTTAATTAAAAAAGTTTAAATATTATGTACATAATATGTTTCAGGTTTCGTCGGTGTGTCCATTGGTGTAATTACTCTAGCGTTTTGCACTCCGGAACAGAAGAGTATTGCTATTGTCAGTTTGATAGCAACGCTTACTTTGAATGGTTTTGCTGCAGCTGGATTCATTGTAGGTTTAATTTTTATTTTTTTTAAATTTTTTTTAGCTTTACACTTATCTCCCGTCCCCTCGTGTCAAAATATGTATAGGGAACCTCCTAGTCTTAATATAATTTTTGAGACAGTTCGTAGTGAGTGGCGGCACTGAACGTCGCGCTCTGTCTAATAGAGCACTATATATAGCAAATAGGTTCCTAATTATGTCAGAAATATTATTCCTTTGCAGATGTCACCGTTGGACATGTCACCGAACTATGCGGGTGTTATGTTTGCCATATCCAACTTTGTGGCTAATATAGGAAGCGTACTGACACCAATTGTGACTAGTTTGATATTAAACAATGATCCAGTAAGAACTTTCACATAATTACGTTTAGTAAAATAGTTTTTTTCCATCTTCACACTTTTTTCTCCATAATAGGGTAAGCAAAGGTAACTTAATGGACACTGAGTTTCTCAGTCTTCGTCTCAATTTTACAGACTTTGAATGTTAATTCAATATTAATTATTACCGGAGCGAAGAAATTAAATAAACTCATCCCCCAAGTGGGAACTGAACTCAAAACCGTCAGGTTGACAGATGTTGTGCAATGCGCCCAAACCAAATAGTTAGTGATAAAATATTGTATTTATATTCTTCAGACCCAGTTTAGGAGTGGTAGATATTTCGTTCTCCACTTTACTTACGTACTATGCTGTCTGCCTAAGCGTACAATAATGTATGTGGAATAATAAAAATATGTACTCATAGAAATAACGTTAAGCTCATCATCAAAAAAGGGTTACTTTTCGCAAACCCTTTCATAATGTAAAAGAAATAACACGAAACCCACAAAATCCACATAAATACTTTTAGCATTTTAACTAAAATAGCTGAAAATCTCCAGAATTTTGGGCTAAAATCTCACTTTTGATATTTTACCGTTCACGATATTGCTAGAAAATTATATGACGGTTTGTAAAATGTTGGCTCATTTTCAAGGATATTTCATGTGGTGAGTGTGGAAAATATTTTTGAAAATATACCTTGGAAAGTTAGTGTCACATTGAACCTGTAATAAATCGAAATTGAGTTATTACACTCCAAACTTCTGGCTTTCTACATTTTTCCCACTAAATACCATCTTAGCTTCTATTCTAATACTAGTATTATATATCTAAAGAATTTGTTTGGTTTAATACGGTAATCTCCGGAACTATTAGTGCCTACTAGTTTCTATAGAAAAAGTATTTACGTGTTGAATATTCCGTTCATCAACGGAAGCTATAGGTTATATTAAATCATGTTAATCATTTCGATGTATCCTTCCATATTCAAAATGTGACAAGTGTTAGTTTTTTTCCACATGACGACGGATGCAAAGCCGCCCAAAAATATATTTTTTATGTACGTACTGTGTGTTTGGTGAGGGTGCCCAACTCCACGATTTATCTCTTATACTATTCTTATTTAAAGATAAAGAAACCGGCATAGCACACTAGCTGTTAATAACATTACATAAATCGCGGCGTTAAATTCCGCCAACGCAACGCACAATGTCTTAAAATAGGGCGGAAAGTAGAGTAAGTAAGTGTGGGTGGTGAGTTAAATTCAAAAACAATATTGTTTCACAGACAGATTTAACCCGTTGGCGTATCGTATTCTTCTTAGCCGCGGGTTTATGCATTACAACAAGCGTCGCCTACGTATTATTTAGTACAGCTGACCGTCAAGAGTGGGACGATCCTGACTATCTGGATAAAAGGAAATCTGATCCAGGTTTGTAATTTTAAAAAACATTAAAATACTTGGATAGTTGCTATTTTATGAAACGAATAACAATTTAATGTAGCTTGATTTGAACCCGGGCCTCATGAACTCCGACCATGCGCTTTCACCACTAAGCTATACGATCTCGTCAAGCTACGTCGAAATTCTTCATTTATTAAAATTCTGGAGATTGTATTTCATTTTGATTTAGCATAACTTGAAACTACGGTTTATAGGTTTTTGTATAAACAAATAATAATATCACGATAATGTCTATACTTGTAATTTAAAATTGAAGTTTGTTCGGGTGAACGTGCTAATCTTAGGAACACTACACACAGTTGTAACTTATTTCCATTTGCAGGCGAAACCATAGATAAAAGCAAAATTGTAATAAGTGTTTCTTTATTCTGCTATTACTATTTTTTTATTTTGACTAATTATTCAAAATTTTGGAAATAAAGTATTCGCCCAATCATTTCATATTTCATATAATATCTTTAATTATTATTTTTTTATTCTTGATCTTCATCTCATGATTCTCATGAATATAAAAAAATAATAATTACAGATCCAATCACCACAATCAATCTAATTAAAATGAATTGTATTTTACAGAGGAAGTAAAACCAAGTCTAAGCCAAGAAAAAACTGCGGCAAAGTAGCATGAAGACTTGAAGAAAGTGTATATAAATGTATATGTTAAATATAATATACTTAAAACTTTCCAATTGTGCCATTTTGAATGAAATTTCATTAGATTACTAAAGCCGATAATCACATGAAAAATTTGAATGTTGCAGGATTCGCCACTTCCTATTTAGAATCGCAGGTTTGAATCTGGTTACGTTAAAATTATGACACATTTTCAAAAAATATTTTTTCTATTTTTAGTTTGTAATGACGCTTTTAAAATTGCTAAAATACTTAACGGACTGATGTTGTTTGAATTCTACTTAATTTTTCAAAAAAATATTGAAATCCAAAAATATTTCTGGAATAGCAAAATTAAAAGCTTTTCATCAACATCTTGAAGGATGAAAAAATATTGTTCCAGTTCGAAAGAAAATGAAAAGACTATTATTTTGTTAACGTAAACTTAAGTTATTTGTGTTAAGGAATTTAAGAATTTGTCAAGGGTTTGTTTTTATGTCAATTTAAGTCAACTATAAGTTCGGTAAAAATTTTTTTAGAATATACATAATATATTGTAATTTTATTATTATAAGATAAAAAAAAACTATTTATTTATTTTTATTTCTTAGCTTCACGCTATATAATGTATATAGCAGGGTTACTTGAAGCAAAATAGTGTTAAAACACTTCGTTCCCACGCAATTTCCATGTTATAGATAACAGAATTTTTGTAGCTTCATGTATCCCCCTTATAACATTTCCCTTATGAATCCCCATATATCCCATATCATGCATAACTTGGACGATGTAAATTTTACAATACTTTGTATATATACACCGATTATTAAAAGAGTTTTTTTAACGTTCTTCTTATTTAAAACGCTTTTATTAATTCGACTTGTGTAACTATTTAACTATGTAAAACCTATAAAACTGAAGTTGATCCTTTGTAATAACTTTATCATCATGAAACATTTTTTTTTTCTTTTATTTATTTCAAAAAATTTTGTAGTTCATAACAAAAACAGTTTACGACGGTAATAACTACAGTAGTATGATACTGTGTCGCAGCTATTAACGCCCGCCTCACAAGCGTCGTTTCAAAAGATAGATCAAATTTTATTGCATAATTATACATATAAGAAAAATAAAAATTAAAAATTAAAATAAAACCATAAACCATAACCATAAAAAAAAAAAAAAAAATAATAATAATAGAGAATTAGAATATTTAAGCAAATTTAGAATGTGTGTAATGTTTATATGAGCTTATATGTGTGTGTGTGTGTGTATATATGTATGCATGTGTGTGTGCGTGTGTGTGTATGTATGTATGTATGCATGCATGTATGTATGTATGTATGTATGTATGTATGCAACCTTGCTTGGATAAGTATGCTTAAGGTTAAGGATATATACAATTAACTTCATTTAGGTGGCTAGGAGGTCTTCTGTTTGTTCGTAGTTTAAATTTAATAACCAGTTAGAGAGTTTCATTTTACATTGGTGAGAGTTTAAGGGATATATGGTTATTTTATTATTGATAGCATTGTATAATGTGGGGCTGAGATAATAATGATGTCGATTTGAAGAGGCTTTATGACGCAATTCTATTTGACAAATTTTATTAGATCTAGGTTTATTGAGCATATACTGAGCATCAAAGGAGGTAGCTCTATGCTTTCGTAAAACAGAGCAAAGAACAAACAATTGTCGAACTGTTAACACCTTACATGATTTATATAAATCTTCTGTTGGGAAACGAACAGGTTTGGATAGTATAACTTTAAGTACACACCTTTGGACTCTTTCAAGTGAAAGCAGAGTTGTTTTGATAGCTCCGCCCCATGCTGGTATGCAATATGTTAGTAATGATTGCACAAGGGCGTAATAAATCATTTTTAATACTTCTAAGCTAGCGCTAGATCTAAGTTGCTTAAAGATGAATGTTAACTTTCGTATACGCGAAGCTAGAGCTTGTATATGGTTCTTCCAAGAAAGGCTTTCATCGATAAGGACACCAAGATACTTAATACAACAAGATCGGGTTATTTTAGAGCAATTACAGGCTTGATATAATTCATAGGAACATGTATGAGCAGTAATGGAGAACGATTCAGAGGGTAAGGAAAGCTTATAACCAAATGTTATAAATTGAGTTTTATCTAAATTTAATGTTAGCATATTACGTGATAACCAGCTACTAACAATGGAAAAAGCCTTTTCACTATACTTAAGTGTGTCAGCCCAAGTACTACCGTAAATAAGCATAGCGGTGTCGTCTGCGTATGAGATGATTTTGCAGTTGGGTATTACTAAATTACAGAGCTCATTAATATATATTAAAAAGAGAGTGGGTCCTAGTACACTACCCTGAGGTACTCCATATGAGAGATTTGCATCGTCGCTGATATTTCCATTTATAACAACGAATTGCGTTCTGTCAGTCAGATAGCTCTTAAAGAGGTCTAAGGCAATACCTCTGATACCGATACTTTCCAATTTCTTGAAGAGAAGAGACAGAGACACCGTATCGAACGCTTTTGAAAGATCTAAGAATATACCAAGAGCCCTCTTTTTGCTGTCAAGATTTTGTACTACGTTATCCACCAAACTCATGACTGCATCCTCTGTAGATTTACCAGCTCTAAAGCCATATTGGTTAGCCGCAAGCAAATCATATTTATTTAAATAAGAGACTAGTCTTTTATTGATAAGTTTCTCAAGAATTTTGGAAAGTGTGCTCAGCACAGATATGGGTCTGTAATTATTAAGACTATCTTTACTCCCTTTTTTGTAGATTGGGTGAACTACAGCTTTTTTAAAGACTCTAGGGAATTTACCCTGAGAAAGGCACAGATTACAAACCCAAGTTATTGAAGGAGTAAGAATGTCTGCAGTAGCTTTAAGGATAGAAGATGGTATTTTATCCCACCCCACTGCACAATGGCTTTTGAGACCGTATATAATAGATTTTATTTCAGAATCATTAGTACAATTAATAAACATCGAATTCGGCGCTCTCTGGGATATCATGAAAGGCGGATATTGCTCTGAAATATCCCTAATACGAACACCGGAAGCCAGTTTTTTGCCTATACTTGCAAAATAATCATTTACGTTATTCACTGCGTCAATTGGATTATTAGCAATATTTAACAGACTATTTGAAGCCTTAGTGTTATCATTAGTTAGGTTCGTTATTTTTTTAATAACATTCCAAGTTCTTTTCGTATTTTTATTAGCCTTGTAAAATTCATTCCTCTCGTAATTAGATTTTATTTTCTTTAATAGATTATTACAGAAGTTTTTGTAGCGTGTATAAGTTATTTTGGCAATGGCGTTATTAGGCTCTTTCTTTGTTTTTTTGTATAGTTTATCTCGGTTTCGAATACAACGGAGTAAACCGGGGGTTATCCATGGTTTTAAAATTCGCTTCCTACGTGAAGACAGCCTGCTGCATGTATAATTTTGAATGATGGAGGACAAAGTGGACACCAGTCTCTCAGCCGCTTCTTCTGGATCATTGCTGCTTAAAATATCAGTAAATTCGAGCTTTTTGATAGTACTAATAACAGCAGGTTCATCTACATATGTGACGGAATTTGCTGTCGCATCTGTACATAAAGTTTTGTCCGTATTTTCACAGCAAATGCAAACAGGACAATGGTCAGTAAATGGAGCATCCAATACATATGTAGCTGAACTTTTATGACTTCTGAAGATTATATGATCTAGACAGTTATCATTTCTAGTGGGAAAAGAGTGAGCTGGTACCAGACCATGTATTGCACAAAGGTTCAAGTACTCGTCCGTACGTGAGTCAGATGTTGGGCTACTTATATTAATATTGATATCACCTATAATAACCAATGTTTTAAATTTGGTTAATGAAGTCAAAATGTTGTCCAAGCTATGTAAAAAAGTATTAATACACTTATACGAAGGAGGACGATATAGAGCAACAATAACAAATGTCGAAGAAAGAACAATTTGAAGGCAATTTGCCTCCCTAATATCAGGTTCAGTAACTTCGCAATACACATTATTTCTAATATATACAACAACACCGTCATTTTGATTAGTATGACCTGTCATAAAGAAATCTATCAACTATCAACGAACTGGTCTGATGATGGAGCCAGAACCTGAATCAATCTGAAGAACCAATCGAGTTTTGACTCATAAAGTTCATTATAAAATGAACGTAACCTAAATAAGCAAAGAAAACCTAATGAAATGACACTTCTTCATATTATACACTACACACGAACAAAGAATCTATTTATATTATATTTTAAACTTAAACTAACAATTTGTAGACAAGAGATGGTAAATATTAGATTATTTGTTATATCTCGTTTAATTAACACGATATCGTAGTTCAGTTGAGACGTGTCTGACTTCACGCGATGGTTTTATTATTTATTTATGTTAATAAAAAAAAACCTATATATTTATACATATATGTAAGACGAGATAGTTCAACTCATAAATATTATGAATTTCGAGTAATTTTTACTTCCAGTGTTCCAACACTCCCCAAAGAAACTAACTACATGAGAAATTTCAGCTTTCTACGTCTCATAGTTTGATTGTATGGTTTGTCAGTCACTCAGTATGTAACGATGAGGTCCATTTACAAAAAATATAGGTAATTTCACAGGTTTTCAGGGTTTCAGTAGCTTTTACAATTAAGTTTTGCTTATGGAGAAAAATGTAAAACAGAATATGTCACAATAAAAAGCCACCCCACTTTTCAATTCAAATACAAAAATTATTACGATTCCATAGATATGCATAGCATATTCAAAAGGCTATTGTGATGCATTGGGACAAGGTGTGACGATAAACAGAATGGTTATAGATTTTAATACTATTCAATGGAATGATTATATATATATTTATATTTCTTATTATTGATCCCAGTCGTGGCGTAGGGGCACAGAGTGTGACTGTAAACGTGACTGGTTCTGGGTTCGATCCCCACACGAGGAAATAAAATAATTACTAAAATTTATATTTCCATTTCTTCGCTCTGGTGTTGAGACAAAGCGCGGCGTTGAATTCCACCACTAAACACGCAATGCTTCCAGAATTCGGTGGAAAGTGAGGAACGGAGTGTCTTAACACTAGGTTCCCTCTGTCTATCCTGCTGGGAGCAGGATACAGCATGAAGCAGATTTATTATTAGATTTTTTTATTTCTCCGCCCTAGTAACACAAAAGGCGGGGTTTAATTTTACCTTTCGTTACGCTATATTTCGAATAGAAAGTGGAGAGTGGAGAATGGAGGTTGACACTATTTTTTGCCTACCCTGCTATGCGAAAAAAAATATATAAAATTGAAAAAAAAAAACAAAGCGAGGAAAACCGATCGCTATTGGGGCAGAAAAACTCCCGAGTGGCGGCCACAAAACGGACAACATTCAGCGGGCAACGATCTGGCCAACGCACTAGAAGGCGCTGGATGTGGGAAACACTTTTACGATTATCACCAAAATTCTTGGGGTATGTTTGTCGAGCCGTGGACGTACAAACGACTAGGATGATGATGTTGTTGATGATGAAATAAGATTAAATGATTTTTACCCTGAAATTACATTTGTTTAAAAAAATATATTTAAACAAGGCCAACAACACTTGTACACTGTATGGAAATGTAATTTTAATATTTATTCTAATAATGACAGTTATTTGTTTTTATTGACAGAGCAATAAAGTAGATTAGAAATGTACGTGACACTCTAATGTAAATACTCGTTGCCTTTTATTATAAAGGCATAGAGATCAAAATTGCTCATTTTAATTTTATTACTTGCTCGTGTAATAACACACATATTATAACGTATTTAAAAACTAACAGTTTAATTCTATTTTACTTATTTAATATTTTTTTATGAGGCCAGTCGTGGCGTAGGGGCAAGTGAGACTGTAAAACTGACTGGTCGGGTCTCTTACTAACCTACTGTGTGAGCACTTTTTAAGCACTCTTTTAGAGACATCGAATACTGAAAACCCAACTCCCCCTTTTTTTACCAGACCTGGGAATTAATAAATTGTTATTAATGAACGCTATTATTATTAATGAACAAAGCTTAGAATTTTTCACAAACACATACAAAAACCTATAAATAAATAATTATATATACAGTTTAATGTGTAATCAAGGATTTCTAAATAAACTAAACGACAGATAACGATAACGAAATCTTTTACTTGTTTCATCTGTACGCACTATTTTTTGGCATTCTCTCGCTTATAATTGACTAAAACCATTTATTTTTCTTTGGAAAGTGAAGATGATAAATATTTTAAAATGGACGTAGAGTTTATAAGAAATAAATATGAGGATAGCTACGACGGAGTTGTTACAAAAACAAGTGAGTTTAGATATTTTTTTGTTATAAACATTTTGACATGTAGACTCCATTCTTCGTCCTCCTCCTCCTCATTTTCTTTATGTGGAACTTAACACCGCTGTTTTATTTAACCAGTCTTTTATAAGTTAGTTCAGTTATACAGCTTGTTCAATTAAACATATCCTAACTGCGTCACGGCGATGCTTGTATTTAAAAAAAAACTATAACATTTAGATTTTTGCTTTTATAGGAAACTGGTACATGAACTGAAAAGTTCAATTCTTAATTAAAATTTTACAAAATTTTCATCATCATCATCATCAAGAGCCATCTTTTGTCCACTGTTGGACATAGGCCTTCCCCAATTCTCGCCACCACACTCGATCGTCAGCTTTTCGGACCCATCCTCTTACAAAATTTTACTGGTACATAATTTAAATATTAATAAACAATTCATTGTTTACTAATAAATAAATAACATAGTGATAAGACACCATAGTGATGCGTAGTAATGTCCTTATCAAAACAACTACCTTCGGAGGTATTTGCCTTATGTTTTCCTTAACAGATTCGCTAAAGATAAAGCGCAAAAGTGTTTTTCTCTATAAAACATGTTACGTCAATGCCACGAAAAATAAAAAAAAAAACAAAGTGACGTATCACTAGTTTCCCTTGACTTGACTTGACTACATTCATGTGTTCTCCTTGCATGGTAAAGTTGGTAAACAGACTAGAATCAACCTTCAAATACGGGATTCATCATTAGTCCTCATTCCTCCTCCATTATTTTTTTCCAATCCTTATCCATTATTTTTTTCCCACTAGCTCCGTATGACTTAGCAAATGTGTGTTGACAGGAAACAATGGAGTTTCTTTACTACTGAACTCGATAATGACGATAGAAAGATTACATTGATTAATGATTATATTTATGAATGCTTATAATGAATGTTTATTATATTTATTTATATTATGTTTACTATTGATTGTTATATTGAGGCAAGTCGTGACACGGCGATGAGTTTCGCCACTCAACACGCAATGCCTCCAAAATTCAGTGGAAAGTGGGAGACGGCTCCCTCCACCTACCCTACTGTGTGCGGGATATAGCGTGAAGCTAATTGATTTAGATTTTTATAATTTACTAAAAAATATTTTTTTAATTTTTCTTGTATGTAATTTTACAGAATTCAAAATTGGTATACGCCATTTACAAATGGTGTACATGTTCTTGTGTTCACTCGCCATTGGCATGATGAGGAGCAGCAACGTGGTCGCTATATTGTCAATATCTGATAAAACAAGGATTAACGATACTTACATTCAGGTAATTAACGCAAATTATTATTAAAAAGAAATCAATAACTAAAGGAAATTGTAGGGAAGTATTATGAAAATATCTAAAATCAGATTTGTAAAGGACCAAGAAGAGACAAAGTTCGGCTATAACGCCGTTCAAATTTATATTCTCTCTCTCTCTCTCTCTTAAGTAATTATTAAGGACATTCATTGTAAATCATTATCACATTTTTTTTTTATTTTAGCTTGTGAGTTACAAGTATCCTCTCACTACTTAATAAAATTTATAAGCATTTTTGTTTAGAGGTGATTCGTGGCAAAAAGGCACAGATAACATGCAAATCCGTGTAAGCATTATAGGTTGTGGGTTCGATTCCCAATCGAGGAAATTAAATATTTATTATTTTCATCTCCTTACTCTGGTTAACAAGGCAATGCGCGACGTTGAGCAAAGCCACTCAACACAAGAAAAGCAGCAAAGCCTTAAGAATTCAGCAGTTGGGAACGGAAGTGTTTTAATGGGAACGAGGGTCTAGGTTAACACTAGGCTCCCAGGTTCCATTTGCGTACCCTACTATATATGGGATTCAACGTGAAGCTAAAAAAATATTGTATTCCTTTTGTGTTGTCTAAATATGTCTATTCACCCACTTACTTAAAATTATAACAGCTTCTTTTGTCTCTAAAAGATTCCGCAGAAAGGGCAACTTACCCTTAAAACCACCTTTTTGTATATTTGTTTAGTAAATGTATTTTTTATGTAGGTTGCGTAAAAGTAAAATATAAAGTATATTTTTATATATATAAAATTTCGATTTTTTTTTTGGTACATAGGTCTTATTATATTTCTTTCACAATTTCTAGATACACAATTGGGATAAAAGAATCCAAGGAACGATATTCTCGTCATATTTTTTGGGATACGCATTGGTATTTGTGCCGGCTGAAATCTATTTAAAAACACTAGGAGATAAGTTTGTCATAACTGCTATTCTACTAATTAATGGAGGACTCTCTGCTGCTATGCCGACAATTATTAATAAGGTATTAAAATAGAAAGATTATTATAATAGTTACATAATTATATTAAAATAATATTTTTTACTTCATGCCGTTGTGGCGCAAGGTTACAAGCGTGCGCTTGTATATGCGACGGGTTCGATTTTCATTTCTGGGTATGAATTATTACATATTTTCATTTCCTTGCATTAGCACGAGACAAAGCATGACTATTTAACTCCGCGCATGAAACCGCATGTAGAAGCTATTGTATTAAAAAATCAGCTTCAGCAGGGTAGGCAGAGGGAACCTAGTGTCAAGATACTCAGTTCTCAATTTTTGGAACTCAACACCACGCGTTGCCGCAATACTAGAAATAGGAATTAATATTTCATTTCCTCGAGTGGGGATCGAACCCACAACCAGTCCAGTCCATTTACAGTCACACACTTGTGCCTCTACGCCACGACTGTCCTCAAAATTTATTACTGGACTTGTATTTTAATTTCTCTAAAAATATCCTCTTTTTATAGGGTGGATGGATAGCGCTATGTAATGCAGAATTCATAATGGGCATGAGTCAGGTTTGTCTATCTCCAATCAATGAGCATCTTATTTCAAGCTGGCTGCCACCCAATGAGAGGAGAATTTGTGGTTCCATAATACAAGGAGGTAACTTATCTTCATCAAAATACATATACCACATTAGAGCACGCTAATCGTTTCTAGTGGGTTCTAATCTGGCATTTTATTAAATTAAATAACTTTTATATTATTTTCTTAATTTGGAATATCATCTTAAATAATTTATTTTTATTTTTTAGGTATTCTTCTTGGCATCATTACAGCCTTTCCCGTGTCTGGTCTTCTCTCAAAAACTCAATTGGGATGGGAACTTATATTCTATTCTCAAGCAATGATGACATTATCCCTAGCTACAATATGGGCTCTACTCACTGCAGGCACTCCTGATAGTCACCAAGCCGTCGGTGATTGTGAAAAGGATTTTATTAAACAAGCCTTATCATGTTATAAAAAGGTGCAAAGAATATATAAGAATATATTTTAATTATTTTTTCAGCTTCACATTGAAATGAGCTAGACAGTTGAAATTATCACAGATAATGTATGTATGTTGCCGCTATAACAACCAATACTAAAAACCAAATAAAATTAATATTTAAGAGGGCTTCTATGCTCGCACCTGGCCAATTTTTTATTATATATAAATAAATTTTGTTTCTTTTTCATTTATAGAAAGAACTTAAAAATCCATGGCATCAAATTATCCGAACGAAGCAGTTTTGGGCGATCGCTCTGACACATGCAGCGGCCAACGTCACATTTATTTTCTTTTTAGTGGAAATACCGTCATTCCTGCTCATAACACAATCTATCAGAATAGTAAGTTTCGTTCGCTTTAAAACAAATATTTATATAATCATCACAAAATAAATAATCTTAAATTAAAAAAGCAATAAATAATAATCATTTCCTCGCTGTAGTGACAATTCAAGACGTAATATGTCACTCTGCCTACCAAGCTATATGAAAAAAACAGAGAGAAGCTAGAAACCACTTGGCAGCCTAAATTCATAAATCCAATTTTTATTGTAAATAATGATATCATATAGCTGAGTACTCTTTGGAAAAACTTGCAATTTGGAATAGTTTGCAAGAACTAATAATGTCACGAACCCGGGCGAGTCATTGGAGAACTGTTTGTTTTGGCACTGAGTTTCTCTGAGTGTCTTGCTAATCGGGAAAAAGCATGAAACTACTAACTAACACATAGATACCTTCTTATCTTTCTTAGATTACTTCTAAATCTTCCAAAACTTACCTTTCGACTTGTAATATAATAAAAACCGTTCTTATTTCAGAGTAGTTGGCTATCATCACTCCCATTCATATGTCTGTGGTGTGTGTACATACTTACGGCGTCACCTATTGAATTTGTAAACAACATTGGTCTTACTAGTTTATTATTAGACAGAAAATATTTTAGGAAAATTGTTAATGGGATAGGTGAGATATATATTTTAATTACGTTTAGGGGGGGGGGGGGGGGAACCCCCTTGTATACAGCGCTTAACAATGTAGGCAGAGATATTGCGTGCAGAGTGGCGGAACTTAACGACGCGCTCTGTTCTGTTACTAGAGCGAAGAAATGATAATAAAATTCTATTAACATGATTATTCCCATAATAATTGAATAATAATTTTAATATACTTTTATTATCATTATCCTCCTTATCGAATCCTTAAGCGTCATGTTTATTTGCAGCCATTACGCTGCTTCACAACGACTTCTATTTTAATTATTTTATTGACCTTTATATATGAATATAGAAATTAAAAAAAAGATTTGTTTTAAATGAAACAACTTAATAATTAAAGCATATATTTTTGCATAGTAATATTTGGAAGACAAAAAGAACTCACTTCCATTAAATTAAATTACTGTCACGTAATGTTATCATAATACCATGTAATCTACCTGTCTGTCTGTTTCCAGCAACTTTTGGAATTGTAATAGGATTAATGATGCTCCCCAATTTCATTAATAACTGGAATCAATTAGGAATATTTGTGTTGATGGGCACGCTGGGTCTACTTGGTTTACAATTTTCGGGATTTTTGGTAAGTTTTCACGTAATAGTTTTTTTTTATTACTTTACTTGTTAACGTAGACCATTTGTTTTATAACTTCAAAATGTGTTCCGCACAATATAGTGAGGGTAAGACACTCATTTTCTTCCTAATTTTCGAGAAATTGCATGTAAAGTTGCGGAACTTAACGCCACGCTTTGTCTTGTTAACAGAGCGAAAAATAAAATTTATCTTCTATCTTCATTCAAATATACTATTCTATTCTTCATTGAAATATACTGTCTAGCTGTTAGACTAACTTGCCAATAAAATTTGTGTGTAGATATAGTTTCTTAGAAATCAATAAAAAAAAATGTCTTATTTCAGGAAAATCACAAGGATATGACCCAAAATTTCTCAGGAACTTTACTAATAATGACGAGTGCTGTGGCAAATGCTATAGGAGCTTTGGTACCATTGTTCAGTGGGTTAGTGATTGGTGATGAAAGAGTGAGTATGTTATGGAAATCAAAATCAAACGCTTTACCTCGACGCCAGAGCGAAGAAATGGAAATATCATCATCAAATCAGCCTATTCGGGTCCACTGCTAGACATAGGCCTAATAATAATCCTATTTCTATGATGGAAATTATAAATGTCAATAAATATTTCACTTCCTCGAGTGGGGATCGAACCCACAAACGTTGCGTAACAGTCACACCCTTATCCCGCTGCGCCATGATGGTGTTTAAATAATAAAGTCAATGTGTGAAATATTTTATTGTAGTGGTTGGTTTTTTGGTTTATTTTAAATATTTTTTCTTCATTTTGTAATTCACTCATAGTAGGGTATGCAGAGAGGAATTAGTGAATATTCCGTACACTAAGCTCACTCCTTTTCTCCACATTCCGCCCAGTTTTCAAGACATTCTATATAGACTGGCGAAACAGAAAACCGCGCCTTATCTTGAGTGGCAAAATTCAATGCCAGGTGTTGTCTTCCACAATCGAGGAAAATGAAAATAATTCTGTCTCCCGAGTGTGAATCGAACCCACAACCGTCACGTTTACAGTAAAACGAAATGCCGCTGCGCCACAGCGGTCTTTTTAATTTCATTTTTAAATATTTATTATTATTATCTTTTCAGATAGATATCAATCGGTGGAAAATAATTTTGTTCATGATTGCATGTTTTTATATTGTATGCAATATAATATACAATGTGTTAAGTAGCAGCGAACGCCAGGATTGGGATAGATGCGACATTATGAAGTTTGGTTATATAAACGGTTTGTTAACTTTTTATTTGTTATAGTTATAGGCTGACCTGAGCGGCGTTGAGTTCCACCACTCAACGCGCAATGCCTTAAGAATTCAGCGGAAAAGGGGTACTGAAGTGAAGAAGTTTTTTATCATAATTTCTGAAAAATCTTTCTAAAGAATAAAATTTTTCATAATTTAAATGATACTCTTTAAACGGATTAATGGTGAATATATTTTTTCAAATATTTTTTTATTGATGACGTTTCGACAACTTTACAATACTAAATAACATGGGTCTATAGACTTAATTATTATATCGAACTACCACCAACGATTTCTTAGTGTCTCCGCAGACTGCCCTGGATTCTTGCAGGACAAGCTAACTGTATCTTAATCTCTAGTGCGGAGGAATTGAAACTTCAAAGTTCAAAGATATATTCCTAGAATGATCCATGAGGCTATTAAAACATCTTAACTTCGATAGAGAAGACGATTGGAAACTATCTACCACCTGGGACCCAACTGGGACCCACTCTTGAAATCTTCGCTGTAAAACTTTTAAAACTTCGGACTTCCAAAATTGTATATCTATACTTATATATAAGCGATTGATCCGGCTTAAGAGTTTAATGTAAAATTAGTAAGAATGGCAAATTTATTTATTATTTTTGTCTCTTTCAGACGTTACAGGATTAGAAATGGAGGAAATGAATCAAAATAAAAGGATAATTAGAGGCACGGAGGAGGACACTTTGATGTGAATCTAGTGATAAGATATATTTTGTACAGTTTTAATAATATTAAACACGATTGAAAGCATCAACTGCCTTTAATATATTTTTTAAATTTATATAAAAACTAGTGAACCCGAACGCGGCTACGCCCGCTTGAACTATGCGAATATTTATTTAATATATGTATGAAATTATATTCAATTTTCAATAGAGAGATGCGTTAAGCAAGCTCATTTTGGGTGACGTTTTCTAACAAGAAACTTTGCAAATCGTTGCTTAGCAATGGTCGCATAGCGACGGTTGTCATTAACTTGGCGGAATAAATAGCATGTCAAATTAATAAGTATTTTAATATATTGGTATATATCGGTAAATATTGCAAATATGAGAAAAAAAAGTATCCTATGTTCATTCCGAAACCCTCAAGTATCTCTATATGAGTATTTTATCACAATTAAATTAGCGGTTTGGCCCTGATTGCGTAAAAGACAGACAGACAGACAGACAGACAGACAGACAGAGTTACTTTCGAATTTATAATATAGGTATGGATATAGATATATCATAATTTTGATTATTACCAAATATTTTTTTAGCGAGTGGCATTTCCCGTCCTCCCTTCCATATAAACTTCATTACTTATAGATGAAAACAACTAAAATACACCTACAAACCAAAATGCCAGCTACCAAACTTCATTATACAATTTAAACCTAGTTTTGAACGTTTCAAAATATTCCGAACTTTGGAAACGAGATGGGAATGTTAGTGAATTATTAAAGCTACCCGAATACAGGGTATGATTATGCCTAAATGATCATCATGTAAATTAGCGGTTGCTCAATCAGCTCAGTTGGATTCAATTAAATGGCAGGTTTGAAATGTATGAATTTGTATGTAATATTGTTAGATATACTTAATGTATTCAAGGTTAGGCAAATTGAAATTATTATTGGCAAGTTATCCAATATATACAATATATTTATTATAGGTACGTACGTGTGTATTGTCTATACTAGTAATATAAAGTTTATTTAATTGAACAAGCTTAGAAACTACTTCTCCTAATTAAAATTATATTTTTGTGTTATAGAATATATTTACCACCAAAGGTCTTTTACTATTTTAATTTTTGCGGTGGTGCAGTCAGAGTTACTTCTACAGTTTAGAATGTCTCCTGGATCATAATTCTTCTTGCAGCTATGGTTTTCCTTATTCCTTGCGATAGAATTGTCTAATTTTTAATTTTTTTGTGACTAATTTTAAGATATGAAGAGTAGTGGAATTAAATTTTTAAATCTGCTTTTTCTTTTTTAGGGTACCGTACCTTCAAAGGTAAAAACGAACACCTTATAGAATAATTTTGTTGTACGTCTGTCAATACAATTTATCTCGAGATTGCGTGGTAAACAATCTGAAATTAATATCAATTGCTCATGTTTATGGTTTAAATTTATTTCATACAAAATTGGTTCAAAATTAAATTTATCAACTTTTATCAGTTGCAACTTGCTCTTCTTGAATCCTAGAATTGATACGGAATCCTTGGAGGGCGAGTCCAACTCGTTTTTAACCGGTATTTTTTTATTTAATGTCCTGAAATTTAATGGCTCTGAAGAATAAGGAACATAAACTCAAGTATGCAATAACGCCTAAAAGGAACAGAGGTGGGTAATAAAAAGGCTCTAATAAAAAAATATTTACGAAAAATCAACGCTTAACCCTCGTCTCGTTCTAGGGTTCAATTTGGAAATGAGGCGAGTAATGTAAATGAGTCTAATTTAAGGATAGATCACAGTAATGAGTTGAATGGAACATTTTTCTGCTATAATTTAGGTTGAGAAATGGGGTTAAATGTAGGGAGTTAGATTAAGGGCGACGGTTGATAGATGGTTTTTTTTTACCTTCACACTGCATAAAACAGGGTAGGCAAAGGGAACCTGGGAATTTAGTGTAAAGACACTCAATTCTCATTAAGATACTTCTTTTCTCCATTTCCGCTGAATTCTCGAGGCAGTACGGGTTGAGTGGTCGTCGCTGAAGCTATAAAAAAATATTAAATATTGAAATCTACAACCTGCTCTGCCTTGCCTGCATTTTAAAAGTTTTACTCAGTAATTCAGAAAATAACCTACTGGGAGGGAAAGCTCGGCAGGAACTATACGAATATTTATTTAAGCCTTTATATTGCTACACAGCCCCCTGTTTCCTTCAGTATTATTCCCATAATAAATGATCCGTTAAGATACTAAGGTTCCTATTAGGACATTTCCACCGAATTCTTGTGGCATTATTGTTATCAGATCGAGGAAATGAAAATATTAAATATTTCATTCACCCGAGTGGGAATCGAACCCACAATCTGTCGGCCCCAATATGAAATAATAAATAATAAATCATATTAGACCCGCATTAACAAGTTTATTCTTCGCTGTGTCTATGAATATTAATTTTTAGAATATTGAAATTTCAATCGGTGCTGCGAAGTTAATTACGCTTCCATTCGCAATTTGAATTTAAATTGAAAACTTTAAAAAACGAAAGCTCCATCGCCTTCGCTGTAAAATTGACCTCTTTTCAGGAAACGGTGTACAAGAAAAAAAAATACGCGGAGTATACAAATTCAATTCTCGATTTATCCTATTAATGTTATAATGAACATTTGTGAGAAATTATGTTTGTTCCACTTTCAGACAAAAACTACTTAACTGATTTAGATTCAATTTTACAGTATTTTATTTATTTATTATTTTTATTTCCTCGACCCTGAGTTCCGCCACTCAATACACAACGACTCCAGGATTCGGCAGAATGTAGAGAAAGGAGTATCTTAGCACTCGCATTCCCTGTGCGGGATATAACGTGAAGCTAATATGTTTTTTTCTAATATTAATTTCTCTGGTAGATAAGTCGTGTGCTTGTCTTCTGCTACTTATCACCAGATTTTCTCTGCATACGTGCAAGGTTCCCGTTTCCTACCTCACAGAAATTAAAATAATTTCAATATAATACAACTACCGCGTATAACGTTAAATATTTCCCAACTGCGTCATACATTACATAAATTGATAATATTAAAATGAAATGTAAATATAGAAGTTAAGGTTACGAATTCAACTTCCTCGTAGATCGTACGTCTGGTTTTAGGAGAATATAATGTTTGTTTAAGACTTTTCAACTTGTTAAGTACATACTATGTTCTTGTTATAATATTAATTTCGCATTGGGCATGTGGATACGTTGGGTATGTGAGAAAACTTGGTGATTTAATATTCCTTCCGCGGAACTCTCTGCCGTTGGTTCACCTGAAGTATATAGTTCTTAATTGTAAATACCATAGAAAAGTTTATCATTAAGACATATATAAGTATTTTTATTTTAGTAACAGTTTCGATTTTTACAGTTTTTATAATATACATTTTTGGAAACCCAACGTTACGTTAAAACCTACTTATTTCAATACACGCATGATACTGTGTGCATATTTGTTTAAAATGATAAAAGCTAGACATTTTATAAGTATCAGATAAAAGATTTTTTTTACTGTCACTCGAAGGTGGATTTACATTTGACATTTTGACTACTATATTTATATAAGCAACTACTGAATACACAGTGTTTTGAATGCATTGGAATAGCGGAGAACGGAGTCTTAACACTATGTCTTCTCAGCCTACCCGGCTACGTACGAGACAAAACGAAGAGCTAAATAAATAAAAAGAAAAAGAAATCGACTTCAAAACTATACTTATATGCACAAAAAAAATCTAAATTGTAGAAAATAATATTTTAATTACTTCTTTAATATTACTAATTGAAATTTGTTATTTTTGGAGTAAGTTCCAACATGGCCATTTGTTTACTTATTTTTTACTTTTGTAAAAAATTCATCAATCTCTTATAGTAATTTTTGGATTTTAAAAAGTAAATAGGTGTAAGTATCAATAATTTCATTAATTATTTAGATGTGATCACCTCACATACTAAGGGATGTGTCTGGTTAAAATTTTAAAAATAGTAATCTATAACGACAATACTCAGTGACATAATTGACTAAAAAACGTAAAAAAATCTTCATCCCCTAAAATAACGTCTATCTAACTTTCGCCATTAAACAGCTAAAAACCTCGAGGGTGAAACTAATTTTCTGCTGAAGTACTTAGTCTTTGGTTCATTTGGCTTACCTTTACAGAACCTTAAATATATTTTGTCTAACAATTTTAAATGAAAATTCGTTTCTTTTTTTTTTGTTATCATTTTAGAATTTATATTTATATAATATCCTTTTCTTATACAATATAATTATATAAGCTTAATCATTAATTGTACATTAATGATACACAATGATACACAATGTAAGTCGTCTAAAAAAGATAAAATATATATGTATCCCGCACACAGCAGGGTAGGCAGAGGGAACCTAGTGTTAAAACACTCCGTTCCCCACTTTCTGCCAAATTATGGAGTTGCGTGTTAAGTGGCAGAACTCAACGCCTCGCTGTGCTTCGACACCAGAGCGAAGAAATGGAAATATGAACGTAAATAAATACTTCTTCGAGTAGGGATCGAACCCACAACGGTCGCGTTACAGTCACACCCTACTGACGGTCTCTTTTTTTTAGCAAAATATACAGCTGTTGGGTCGCGGAACCCAATTCTATAGTATATCTATTTAGACAAAGGGAAACCTTTTGAATATAAACATTCCTTCAAATGGCAATCCAACTCGCACAATCAGAGAACTTCAACGAACACACCGAACTATCCATGAAGCAATTTAGAAACTTGTATGACATTGCGGAACCCACGCTCTGTCAATAAGTTAATTGAAACCAGACGTACATATCTAGATTTAGAACATTCAGCGGAGACCCGTTTGCCAAATTGAACGTAAAAACCCTTTCGGCCGATGCCTCCAAAATAATTTCAATAGATTTCCCTTATTGTTCATTGGTTTTGTTCTTACTGTCGGTTTGTTCATGCGAATAGTTTGGTTAATTGAAGATAAATGTGTGATATATGTATATGTGAACGTAATAATATATTGTACAAGTTGATTGAAATATATTAAATTTCCTTCTATCTCGCTTATGTCATGGGAGAGTGAAGGTCATCGTCGTTGAGAACCCCTTTTTTAGTGCCACAAATTCAAAAGATTCGATAATGAAAATGTTTTCACATGAAAAATACGTATTATGTAAATATATCTTACACTTATACATTAGTCTGCCACTCAACACGTAATGCCCCCAGAATATGGCAAAAAGTAGGGAACGGAGTGTCTTAACACTAGGTTCCCTCTGCCTACCCTGCTGTGTGCGGGATACAGCGTGAAACTGATTCAATTTAATCTACAAAAGTCCAAGAAAGATACTATCACTTCATTCAGTCATATATTTTTTATTAAAACTATACGTAACTAACTATTTTTGTTTGTACACATATGAAGCATTTTTTTTATATTGCTAATTAGAGGAGTACAAGTAGAACCAAATGAAAATTGTAGATTTATTTAGTAAATTCGATTTGACCTTGCGACGGGTCTAAATGATCAGCATCTGATTTCTTGCTCCAATGAACCCTTTATTGCCTGAATCTTCGAGTTTCAACATTATATTGTAAACTTATTGAATTTAAATAAAGTATGCTTGTAGTTTTATTTAAGGTTTGCATTTATTTGTTCCTATCTTTCCTTTTATATTTAGACTAGCGGACGCGCGCGCCTTCGCCTGCTTATTTGCACCCTTAGAGTTCAATTTTAATAAACCACGAAACACGTGTTCAATGAAATATATGAATTAAATATCTATTTGTATATTAAATTGGAAATTGAATTCCCAAATATCACCAAAAAAGAGACAACGCCCTAACGCGCCACTGTATGTAAAAGATAATTTTATTAAAAATATTTGCGGTTTTTTCTATTGTAAACACAAAAACGATACTAAATGTACACAAATGACTTTGAATTTTACAACTCTTGTTAGCTTCTGTACAAAAATTGTTTATACTCACTGATATGTAACATATTTGGTATTTAATAAGATTGTCTTGTTACGTCACTAGGACCTACAGCATTGATTAATATTTTTTATAGATGTGCCTTTTTATTTATTTTTCTGTTGATATTATTACATGTTTCAATTCCGTCCGTAAAAAAAACATTTTTGGGTGGTTTTCCAAATTTTAAATTTTACCTATAGGTAAACGCAAAAGTTTTTAATACAATATTTACTCGAAGCTAAGTAGTTTTTATCGTTATGGCATTTAATTTTAAGTTTAACTGGACATATTTTTGTCTTCTTTTATTTTCTTACATTAAAATGGTCTATTGTTCGGGACATCCGCTCTGGACTAAGCGCGACGTTGAGTTCCACCAGTCACTCTCGTAAAAAACATTGCAATGTGGTTTTAATAAATAACTTTTATATGGAATTGCGTGCCCAAAACCCAAGATGAAATGTGGAAAACTAGAAAACTGACGATGATAATGAAATGCCACTTCTGTTTGTTATCACAAGAAATATAAAGTAAAAGTGTAAAATTTTTATTTTATGATGATTCGTCGTCAGCTGAATAAGTGGTGCATTCACCACCAGAAAGTTAAATGATTAACAAGAGCTGACAGACTGAACAAAATAAGAAGAATAGAGACTTGCAGCTCTATACTTGTCCACTAATAAAAAGAAGTACAAATTAAAATGGCGGATGCGGAATACAAAAAAGTTCCTATTGCAGAAAATAGACAGGATCACAGTACGTATATTTTTATTAAAATTGTATTTAATATAAGTAAAATATAAATAATTCGTTATGCATCACTTTATTGGATTTAAAAGCACAATTATAATATTGTTATTGAAGTCTTCTCTGCTTTATTTATTAAAAAATGCGGAACTTTAATAAAAAGATTCCGTAAGTTTACGTAATCATAATTACCGTGAATAATCTGTATAATCATACTATATTTAAACCCTAATCAACGTCTCTGAGCGCTTTAAATAATAATGCATTCAAAAACTAATACAAAAATATATTATTGTAGTTTCAGAAGAACAACCTTCAACATACGGCTATGGAGTGCGACATTTCCAAGCTGCCCTTGTATTCCTATGCCTTACCTTAGGTTACGCTACACGAGCTCATTTAGGCGTTACTATAGTTGCTATGATAAAGCCTACTATTAATATATCTCAAGTTAATAATACTGGAACTAGTATAATATTAAAAGAAAATATTTCTTCTATAAGAGATGATAACGAAAATTTTACATTACCAAATATAACCTCTACAAAAGACTATGAAGAGTCAAGTGGTATTTACAGGGTAAGTTGAGTATTTTGCTTACTGTTAACATTTTTTGTCATTCTCGCTCTAGTAACGAAGCATACCTACCGCGGTGTTAATATCTGCCACTGAATACGAAGTACCTCCAGAAGTCAGCGGAAAGTGGGGCACGGAAACGTCTCAATGGTAACAGAGTGTCTTAACACTAGGTTTCCAGGCTTTCTCTACCAACCCTGTTATATGCGGGATGTAGCATACATCTAAAAAATGTTTCCTATATGACGAATAACATTTAAAAATATTAATGATACCATGTAAAACATAAAAAATAATTACAATTCTTTTCCAGACATATGATTGGCCCAAATCAACTCAGGAAATGGTTCTTGGAGCGTTTTTCCTCGGCTATAGCGTCATGATGTTACCTATGGGTATCGTAAGCCAACGATGTGGTGGAAAGATACCCCTTCAAATTGCTATGGCATTAAATGCTGTGTTAAGTTTCTTTTCACCGTGGCTTATTGCTTGGGTGAGTAATTACTACTTACTTTCTTCATTTTATTGTTCTGGTAATAAGTTACAAGACACAGCGCGGTATTGAGTTTCGCTACTTAACACGGAATATCTCGATAATATAATTCGGCGGAAAGTAGGTAACAGAGTGTCATAACACCAGGTTCTCTCTGCCTACCTTGCAATATACGGGATACAGCATGAAGCTGATATAAAACATTTATAAAATGAGAAAAAGTGGTCAATAAACTTAATTAAAATGAATTAGTACATCAATAAAAATACTATAAAAAATGTTCTAACGTAATTTTCAGGGAGATTGGAAAGCACTATGTGCTATTCGAGTATTGCAAGGATGTTCTCAAGCTGGCCTTTACCCTGGGATTATGAGATTTGTTGCAAATTGGGTTCCTGTCAGTGAAAGAGCAAGTCTCTCCACTTACATATATACGGGTAAGGAGTTATACCTCGTTTATACGTTTGTGAAGGCTTTCCGAGCTTCCTTAAACAACAACATGTAAACACACCGTTTGTCATGGATTGTGATGGCTTGCAACCACTTATCGCTGAGCCGGTCCGGAACGATGTCTGTTTTTGCAAGAGATCAAAAGGAGTTTGTTATGAACGCTTGGAACGTATGCGCTCACGAATTCATGCTGAACAGATGTGTTTTGCTATGTGATATTTTTATTTTAACATAAATCCGGGAATAAAAATGCAACATTGTTCTTAATGTATTATTTCATTGTTAATTCAGAAAAATCTAAAATTCAAAGGTATATTAATAAATACAAATTAATTTTAATATGCAAATTAGGTTTATGCAGCGAGGAAACACTAGTACGGGGCGTCTGTGGGGACGCCCTATCTGTGCGTTTCCTATCTGTGCTGTAGGTCTAACAAGGGTCGTTTCGAGTAAGCCTTTTATCGTATCCCCTTTAGGGAACCAATTCCGAAAATACTTCCGTAGAAAATGTATATTAATAATAATCCCCCGAGTGAGAATCAAATATACACCCATCGAGCTTACAGTCAGACACTGTATAAATATTAAAGATAAATGGTAACTTACTTTTTTGTGTTCCAACAGGTTCTGGGATCGGATCAATATTAGGCTTCCAATTAGCAGGAATTCTGGGTTTTAGTCGATATGGATGGCCGTCTTCATTTTGGGTTCTTGGAGTTGTTTGTTTCGTCACTTTCATTCTGTTCACCATCTTTGGGACGACAACGCCTAAGGAGAACAAGTTTATATCCAAAGCGGAGAGGAATTTTATTATGGGAAAAATCAAAACTGAAATTACACATGTAAGTATACATACTTTTAAGAAGTTACTTGTTAAGAAATAAAGGGGCATAATAGCGCATAGGACCAAAGTTAAGTGCCATCACTCTCTCAGTATTTCAAATGGAAGCAGGAAGAGTTTTGACATCAATTTGACATTTGATTACTCGTATTTTTTTCATTATTTTTCCATGCATTATTTGTCATTCATTTGTTTCAGCGGAAAGCTGAAGTCCCGTGGAAAGCAATACTTACTTCGGTACCAGCGTGGGCGACTTTCATTACGCACAGCACCAACGCGTTGTGCTTCGTGTTCCTTTTTATACAAGTGCCTACTTACATGAGTGCTATATTGCATGTAAATATACTCGATGTAAGTATAACGTTAGTTTCAAAAATCGAGCCTCCAAAGACGAACAAACCAGTAAAAAAGGAACCTTGAAGGAACCTTTTCCTATATGTGGTAGAAAGTAAACATTAAAGTCATATTCAGGCCGTTCGTGGCGCACAAAGTCTGACTGTAAAGGCGACGGGTTGGACGGGGTCCCCGTCATTCACCCTCGGGGTCCCCCTGAGGGTGAACGAATTATTTTTATTTACTCGTTCTGGCAAGATGTCGATGGCGCCTGATGGTTAAGTTCTGAAATTGGGTGTTGCGTGGGGAACGCAGTGAGGAGCTAAAATATATATTATTATGATTTCAGAGTGGTATATTATCATCTTTACCGTATATAGCAGCTTTCTTCTCAGCGATTGCCTTTGGTTTCTTTTCGGATTTTTTCACAAACAGAAAACTTATTAGCTTAAGAAATGCAAGGAGATTGTCCAATTCAATCGGTGAGTATTTCCATTATTTAAATTAGGTAACTTTGTCACTAAAAAAGTAGTTTCCAATTATTTATATATTTATAGCTGTTGTAGCAGACCTGGGAAATAAAAATAATTAATTTCCCCGACTGCAAATCAAAACCACAACCGTATAATTTACATTCAGTCGTTTTGCCGCTGTGCAACGATGAGCTTAATATTGAAAATTGGCGTAATGTTATTACCTTATAATTTTAAATTTCAATTATTGGGTAGTTTTAAAACATGTTATGATTCAGGAAAAAAAATGTTTTTCATAAATAATTTCATTTCCCCGCACTGGTTATATAAGGATTTTGAGTGTGTCACACTAAGTTTTCTTTGCTCTAAATACGAAAATAATATTTTTTTGTTCCAGCTTGCGTCATACCAGGCTTATGTCTGGCACTGGTATCGTACACACAAGACACTGCTCTGGCTGTAGTGTGCTTCATAGTGTCTATGACTGCCAATGCTGCTTTACATACTGGTTGGATGGTGAGATTTGTACTTTTTTAGTTTTACGCTGTTTCTTGCACATACCAGGGTAGGCAGGGAAAACCTGCATATCTAGTGCTAAGATACTCCGTTCTCCACATAATTCAAAACTTTTGGGGCGAGGTATGGCGGAACTGAACGACACACTTTGTCTTCTTTACTAGAGGGAGAAAATAAAAAAAAAATATTCTCGCCGTACTCGCTGCACAGATGCTGTACCTCTCGTTATTTATTTATTAACTGCCTGTCAAATAAAAGACAAAACATATTAATATTAATTTAATAAGATAAACGAGGATTCAATTGTTGTCAATTATTACATAAATTTACGTTCTAATAATATAATATTTTATTAAAGATGTTAATAAATTTATTTATTTTCAGGTCAATTATGTAGATCTTTCACCAAATTATAACGGAGCCCTAATGGCAACTGGCAACACTTTAACTGGCGTTCTCACATTAATACTTCCTATGGTAGTCTCATATACAGTTACTGATGTGGTAAGTATTTATCTAGGCAGGTTAATATGACATATGTATATGTATAAAAAATATCTTCTAGCTGTACCATACCATATAGTAGGATAGACGGGTAACCTGGCTTTAAGACAACCCATTCCATATTTTTTTGAGATCGCGAAACTCAACGCCGCATTTTGCTTCCTTATCACAACGAGAAAATCTACGTGAGCTCATCTACGCGAAAGGAACTGAAATCCATAAACAAGGCACTTACAGTCATAAGTCCTCATATACTTCCTACACCTACCTAATACAAGAAAAGCAAATTAAAATAAAATAATTAACACAAAATTTCCTCTGCTTACCCTGCGTGAAGCTGTTTTTTAATTTAATTTTATTTATACTATAACTAGCGGATGCTCGCAGCTTCGCCTGCTTATCATCCTTAGGGGTGAATTCTAATAAAACATGAAACACGTGTTCAATGAAATATTTATAAGAGTCTAAATTTCAATATAAAAGTGTAAGTCTCAATTTTATTAAGGAGTCTTTATTTCAGACAAATCGATTTCAATGGAGGATCGTAATGACGGTAATGGCCGCCATGACAATTATATGCAATCTCATCTTCGTTATATTCATGTCAGCAGATGTACAGCCCTGGAATGAACCTGAAAGCTTAAATTCTAGTAAATATTATTTTATTGTTTTTTTCTATTTTCTCACTGATTATATTTAAAGTAACTATAATAACAAAGTTAATTAGGAAGGTTATTATTATATAAGAGGCCAGTAGTGGCGCAGGGGCACAAGCGTGTTACTATAAATGTGACAGGTGGTGGGTTCGATTCCTATTCTAGAAAATGAAATTATTTAATATTTTCATTACCCTGCTATGTGCCCTCTGTCCAAGAAATGATAGTGGATAGAGACCGAGACTTGACTATAAACACAATAGTTGTAGGTTCAATTTTTCTTGTAACAAGACAAAGCGTGGCGACGATTCCTGCCTCTCCTGAAACTATTTCTTTAGGCTTAGTCCGGCCGACACTTTTAATTAGTCACTGTTCGTTGGACAGCCTATAATTGTAAACGAAATGGTTCTCGGATGTATGATTATATTTTTTTATTCCTCCCTCTAGTGAACAAAGCGTAGAGTTTTCTCCACACGCAATATCTCGAAAGAGTGGGAACTTCTGCTTTGCATCACACTACATCTGGTTTAATTACATTTATTCTATAAATACGTTACAATTATTCTTAATCATTATTTTTATTTTAGTGCCAGAATCAATCAAATTAAGACCTGAAAAACAATCTCAAGAAACAGAAGTTGTGAAAAACTAGCTTAAATTTGTTTGTTATTTTATTAAAATACATGATGATATACAAATTTGCCCTTTATTTTTTCATAATGTTAAGAAGCGAAGAAACTGAAGAACTCTAATATCGATATTATTACAGATACTTTAAAAAATTGTGTTTTATTTAAATAAAGCAAAAACAAACTTTATTTTAAAATTAAATTTATATTATTCCTTTAAATGACAATGAAACGACACAAACTCGAGCACAAACGACGACAATTTGAACAAACACACAAGACTATGCATGAAGCAATTTAGTTAGAAACTGTTATGACATTATGGAACACAAGATCTGACAATAAGTAAATAGAAACTAGCATTATCAAGTAAAATAATTAAATTGTTTCAATGTGGTAATCTCAGGAACTGACAGTTCGTATTGAAAAAATATCTTTGTGTTGGATAAACGATTTATCTAAATGCTATATTACATTATACATTTTTTCACGCTGTATATCGTACTTAGCAGGGTAGGCAGAGGGAACTTGGGAACCTAGTTCTAAGACGCTCCGTTCACGAAGACACATCAGTTCCCTACTTTCCGCAGAATTCTGGGGGCATTGCGGGGTGAGTGGCGCAACTTAATGCCGCATTATACAAATCTAATAAGAAATACGAAAAAAAAACAAATATTCGAATAATCCAATTTTTATTTACATTTTAAAACATCAATAGATCGAACAACTACACAAATATTAATTTAGCAAAAATGTACGCACAACAATTGTAAACGTTGAAATAAAATTTTATATTAGTAATATTATCTTTTTTTTTTTCACAGAGATAACAAAGACAGGGGGAACCTAGTGTTAAGAAACTCTGATTTTCACTTTCCATTTTTGGAAGCGAGGCTGAACTTAACGCCAGACCTAATGGATACAGAGTACCTTAACGGTGCTGATATAACTTCTAAAAAAGATATAACTTCTAAAAAATACATCTTCACCTTGACGCCCTCGTTCGCCCTCTAGTACGTCAGCAATCCAGCACATAAGGCGATGCTACTATCACGCGATGGCTAATCAATCGGGATAGAAAGACAGATTAATAAATAATTAATCTATTTTTCAAAAAAATATTTTTATCAAAAAAGATATCGTATAACATTATTAAGATAGATAAAAAGTTTATTTTAAATAATTCGTAGAGCAGCGGAACTTGTGCGTTCGAATCCTAATCAGAAGAATTAATTATTACTTTCATTTCTTCGCTCTTGTAAGAAGACTCCAAAAATTAGGCAGACATTAGATTACCAATGCTGTATATATACAGCGTGAAACTAAAAAATATTGTGATCTACAATTTTTAATTCTAGTAGCAAATACTATCATTAAAAACCAATATCGTAGCTTAACAAACTAACAAACAAACAAACAAACAAACAAAAAATATACCAAATCATACGTCTTAGTATATGATTTCCAGTCTTTTGTTTGTTCAGTTGTCACTTTGTTTTTATAGTTAAATAAAGTTGATTAAACAATCTCGAGAAACAGTTATTCAAATTCAAAACGTCTCATATGTAAGGTGAAATAAATTGAGTACCTAGCTAGCACTTGCAAAATTTTAAAATGTTTTAAAGTAAAATAGTGTTACGTATTTATGTATTTTTAGAAAGAACTTTCATGTGAAACTGAAGTGTTGCTTTAATAGAAATTAGTAGTATATTGAAACACTAAAAAACTGACGCTTTTTAATTTATACTACACTCTCTTGCTTCATAAGTCTTTTTTGCCATTTTTTCGCCACTCATTCTACGTTCACCTTGTTCTTTTCGTTTACTCTTGTTTTGCATTCCGCCTTTTCTTCATCTCTTTTAAATAAGAAGTAGGAAATGGGATGTTTGGCGGACAAGCAGCTTAAAACGGAGAGTGGAGACTTGTAGTTTTATTTTTCTTTGCCTAAGGAATTCAAAGAAGAAATTAAAAATGGTAGATGCGGAATACAAAAAAGTATCTATTGAAGAAAATGGAGAAGAACAGAGTACGTGTTTTTTTCTTGATATTTAAATACATAAGTCGAAAATATATATATAATTTTATTGAAATTTTACTACAATTTTGCGGCGTGCTTGGGACAGCAAAAAAATAATTACAAAACGCAATTAATATTTTAGATCTTGAAGAACCTTCAACATACGGCTATGGAGTGCGACATATTCAAGCTGTCCTTGTATTCATATCCCTTACCTTAAGCTATGCTACTAGAGCTCACTTGGGTGTAACTATAGTTGCTATGACGAAGCCTACTAATAAAATATATCTAGTTAATAATACTGGAACTACTATAACATTAAACGAAAATATTACTTCTATTAAAGTAGATAATAAAAATGTTATATTACCTGACATAATTTCTACGATAAAATATGAACATTGGAGTAGTATCCACAGGGTAAGTTTAATATATTTTTGTTATCAGACATATTCAGACGATCGGTCCATATTAGGTACATTAGGCCTCGTGCGAGCAGTGGTGCACGTGCGACTCCCTCAGTAGAAGATTAGTGTGGTGTGTGGAGAATTATGAGCCGTTAGTAAACATACATTACGCTTTAATCACAACACAATACAAAACATTTCAAGCTTATCTTTTCCACCTTCTTCTCTCTTCTCTTCTATCTTTTGCATGGTTCAAGAGATAAAAAAGCCTTTAGGATATGTAAAAGCTTGGGCAAGGAAACTCAGAATGATTTAAAATCCACGTTAAATCATATCGTAATTCTACACGATATCAACATTTTTTTTTTCAGACATATGATTGGCCCAAATCAACTCAAGAAATGGTTCTTGGAGCGTTTTTCTTCGGCTACACTATCATGATGTTTCCTATGGGTATCTTAAGCCAGCGATGTGGCGGTAAGAAAACTCTTCAAACCGCTATGGCAGTAGATGCTGTTTTAACTTTCTTTTCACCATGGCTCATTGCGTGGGTTAGTATTCATTTTGAAGTTTTTAGTTTTTAGGAGTTTATGCCCATTTTTTGTTTGTTTTATTTCCATTTCTTCAATAAGATTAAGTGCCACGTTGATTTCTGCTTCCCAAAATACAATGTCTTGAAAATTGCACTTAAAGTTAAAAACGGAAGGTCTTAACGCTATCTATCATGCTGCATGAGGTTTTTTTTATTGTGGACATTAAAATTATTTACTTGATTTATTTTAAAGGCTGGTGATCTCATTTTATATGTGGCACCTCTGTTGTTATATGGAGTCGGCGAACAAACATATATAATATACTGATAAATCCTCATCCTTCCACTACCACACCTTACCGTACCTTTGCGTACCACAGTCAGGTAGATAGAAAAATTAAAAAATACTTTCAGATCGATTAAAATATATTTTTTAAAAAAATTCAACGGTTTTTTTAGGGTGATTGGAAAGCACTATGTAGTATTCGAGTATTGCAAGGATGTTTCCAAGCTGGCCTTTACCCTGGGATTATGAGGTTTGTTACGTATTGGGTTCCCGTCAGTGAAAGAGCGAGTCTCACCAGTTACATATATACGGGTAAATATTTTGTTCGTTAGATATATGTATGCCTGCACCTATAAATATTATAAATATTATTTATTTCGACAAAATATAAATGGTTTTTTTAATTGAGGATCCACTATGAATAGATTTTTTATTCATTCATTATTTGTGTTCAATATTTTTAGTAGTAGTTAGTGTAAATTTTATGTTCGGTTCGGTTCGGTTCTTTATTTATGGCGCTTTGAGTGTGCCAGAAAAATTTTATATTTTTCATTAAGAATTATATGTATATCTCTCTGTCCGTCTGTCATCACCATTTTTCCCAAAATCACATTGGAGGTATTAAGTGAGAACTGAAAATACAATTAAAGTGTATATTTATATCGTTACTTTATAAATCTCGTTCTGGTTGACCTACAACCATGGAATTGGTACAGTTTTATTTATATTTCACCAGGTGCGGGATTGGGCACGGTGTTAGCATTCCAATTGGCAGGAATTTTATGCTTCAGTCAGTACGGATGGCCGTCATCATTTTGGGTTCTCGGCGTGATTTCCTTCGTTGCTTTTATTCTATTGACAATCTTTGGAACGACGACGCCTACCGAGAACAAGTTAATATCCGAGGCAGAAAAGAATTTTATTATAGGCAAAATTAAAACTAGACCTCCAAATGTTCGTATTCATTTTTTTAGAAGTTAGTTTATAAAAGTTAAGAAAATTTAAATTTGAATGTTATAGCGTCTGACTATAAAAACTAACGGTTGTGTGTTCGGTTCCTACTCAGGGAATTAAAATAAATACGAGTATATAGGGTGGAAGAGGCAGCGCTTATTTTACTAAAACTGCATGTGGGGTAAAATATTTCAAACCCAGAGCTAAAAAAATTAATTAAGGTACCTCAACAGTTTTGACGTAGGATTTTTTTTTCATTTCACGATTTTTATTCATACCTGTATTTCGTGTGACGCACACATACGTGTGCGACGTTGCCGCTTTGACAGGTAAGTGTGTGCGTGCCTATGTTATACTTTACAAATGGCGTTTTATTTTAAAACGATAATTTTATTATATATTTTGTTTGAAAAAATAACTTTTTCATTTTTGGGAATTATTTTTTTTTCTGAATTATATTAGGCTTTTATAGAGTAGTTAAACCTGTGGTTTCATTTAAAGTGGTGCTGACAATTCCACCCTGTATTTTCCGGCTCTAGTACTCAAAGTACATCGTTGAGTTCCGCCACTCAACAGCGACAGTGTCTCGAATTCAGGCTCAGGCAGGATGATAATTATCTGAATTTATTTATGAAACTAAAAAATTTCATAATTAAACTAAACCTTTTTATTTACAACAGCATTTAATTCTTGCCTATGATTTTTAGTCTTGGCTTTGTTTTATTAACCATTTCATTGTTTCAGTAGAAAACCAAGGTGCCCTGGAAAGCAATATTTACCTCTGTACCAGCGTGGGCGACTTTTATCACGCATAGCGCCAACGCGGTATGCTACGCGTTCATTTTTATACAAGTACCTACTTACATGAGCGCTATATTGAAACTTAACATTCTGAAAGTAAGTAAAACAATATTATCCATACCTATATTATAAATTCGAAAGTAACTCTGTCTTTCTGTCTGTCTGTCTGTCTTTTACGCAATCAGGGTCAAACCGCTAATTTGATTGTGATAAAATACTCATATAGAGATACTTGAGGGTCTCGGGATGAACAAAGGATACTTTTTTTTCTCATATTTGTAATATTTTCGATATATACCAATATATTAAAATAATTAATTTGACAAGCAATTTATTCCGCCATGATTGTTATTACAATCGTCGCCACGCGTTGCTAAGCAACGGCTTGCAAAGTTTGATGTTTTAAAAAAACGTCACCCAAAGTGAGTTTGCTTAATGCACACACGGCGCGCGCCGATATAGATTTGTATACATTAACAAAAATTAGATGATTTTTATAATTTGATATTCATCCTTATGAAAATAAATATAATAGTCACTTTTAGCATTTCATCTAGATGGAAATTATAGTTTACTGTATAACATTCTAATAATTAAGATGTCACTGATTCCAAATGACGTAGCCTACGAGTGATATAGTATGACCGACGCGAACGGGCAGATGATTTTGATGATTTTGTAAATTTTTATAGATTTTCGAATTACTATTATTTTTTATGTAATTATTTGCTGCTTATAATTAATTTATCTCAGTTCGGTTATCTATACCGATGTTATACACTTAAAATATCGTAATTTTAATCATTTGGGATTTTATTTAATATTGTTCGCAAAAACTTATAATTATTTAATACTAGTGGGCCCGGACGCGGCTACGCCCGCGAAAATATAAGCCTAAATAATTAAAATAAGTTAAAAAATAATAATAAGTGGAGATTTATTATTAGAAAAAATATCTGAGTAACCGAAATGAACAAACAAAAGAAGTAAAAGTAACTAAAGGAAATTCTTAATATTAGAAAATGTACCTAAAGTTTGCCGTGCGCGCGTACTAATCATTTTTCTATATTAAATAATTATTAATTTTTGCGAACAATATTAAATAAAATCCCAAATGATTAAAATTACGATATTTTAAGTGTATAACATCGGTATAGATAACCGAACTGAGATAAATTAATTATAAGCAGCAAATAATTACATAAAAAATAATAGTAATTCGAAAATCTATAAAAATTTACAAAATATTTATAGATTTTCGAAATAAATTGCTTGTCAAATTAATTATTTTAATATATTGGTATATATCGAAAATATTACAAATATGAGGAAAAAAAAGTATCCTATGTTCATCCCGGGACCCTCAAGTATCTCTATATGAGTATTTTTTCACAATTAAATTAGCGGTTTGGCCCTGATTGCGTAAAAGACAGACAGACAGACAGACGGACAGAGTTACTTTCGAATTTATAATATAGGTATGGATAGCAAAATGTTTAGTACGCGCGCACGGCTAACTTTAGGTACTTTTTCTAATATTAAGAATTTCCTTTAGTCACTTTTACTTCTTTTGTTTGTTCATTTCGGTTACTCAGATATTTTTTCTAATAATAAATCTCCAGTTATTATTATTTTTTAACTTATTTTAATTATTTAGGCTTATATTTTCGCGGGCGTAGCCGCGTCCGGGCCCACTAGTCATAATATAAAGCTTTGTTTAAAACGAAAGTAGATTTTTCTCAAAGAGAAGACGGTAGAGAAACTAATGTCAAGACACTGTTTTAAAAACATTCTGCTCCATTTTCGAGAGATTGCGTATAACGAATCCGTTTATCGAATATCATCCATTTTACAGCAAAGCGATGTGTCCTACGAAGAAAACGAATTATTCTCATATGCTCGATTTGGCAAAAAGACAAGACTTTACGTTGAGGTTAAAAGAGAAACGGAGTTTCTTAACCCTTTTGAGCTCAAAATACAGTTACGCTTTTGAGCTAAAAAATATTTTTTAATTATATTTCAGAGTGGTATATTATCATCTCTACCTTACATAGCGTCATTCTTCGGTACGATCGCATTTGGCTTCTTTTCAGATTTTTTCACAAACAAAAAACTCATAACTTTGAGAAATGCAAGAAGGTTATCGAATTCAATTGGTGAGTTTTTCTATGTTTAATTTTTTATCATTAAATGAATTTAACCTTTAATCAATTAAGAGCCAAGCTTAACCGAATAATAAATTTTTGAGAATTTATTTATTAAAAATATAAAAATTCTTATAAAATATATTACTTTTTTCAGCATGTGTTATACCAGGATTATGTCTGGCATTAGTGTCGTACACACAAGACACTGCTCTAGCTGTAGTGTGCTTCATAGTGTCTATGACTGCAAATGCTGCTATACATACAGGTTGGCTGGTAAGATTTATTTTTTTTGCTTCACGCTGAATCCATGTAGCAAAATAGGCAGAGGGTATCTAGTGTTAAGAAACTTCGTTTCTCAGAAGCCTCTTTTTGGAATTCAATGCCATAATTTTATCAGGACGAGAAATTAAAATCATTTTGCTACCCAACTGAGAATCGAACCCACATGCTGATTGGCTCAGCCTAAGTCATGGCAGACTCTTATATTTATATATTTTAAATTCATATAAAGTTTTATATTCATATAAAGATATATTTTAAGAATAAGATCATATTTATTAATTTCCAGGTAAATTATGTGGATCTTTCACCAAATTATAGCGGAGCACTAATGGCGACTGGCAACACGTTATTTGGCATTCTCCTATTAATACTACCCATTGTAGTCTCATATATAGTTACTGATGTGGTAAGTATTTTTTTAGCTTCTTGCTGTATCGTGTACCTACCCGGTAGAGGGACCCTAGTGTTAAAATTCCGTTCTCCACCTTCCGCTGGATTTTTCCAGGCATTGCATATTGAGTGGCGGAACTAAATGCTAAAGCAAAGAAATGAAAATAATAATAAATACAGTCACATAAAAAAATAAAAGCTTTTAATTAAAATTTCTTTAGAAAATAATCGCTAATGAAACTTTACAGGTGTAGCTACAAAATACAATTCTAACTTATTGTTACCGCAAACCAAGAAATAATATCTTTGAAATTTTGTGGAATAAAATGTTTATTAAACTTACAATATTGCATTAACTTTACTTAAATGTTAGTTTAACTGAAATTTATTTTATCCTAGTTTTATATTTGACTAGTTTTAACTGCGACTTTGACCCTGTAGTCAAATGGGATGAAAGTACGAGTATGTGATGGGTTCTGTGGTTGAATATTAACTCTGACTGCAAATCATTATGCATGCATGAATATGGACAAATACTATGGATTTATTCTGAAAATGAATAACGAATAACATGAATTTTAGTTTCTAATTTTGTGGACAAATATACATTACACTGATTTCAGCATATTATGTGCTCAGAAACCTAAATTGATTATCATATTAAAATAATATACACATCCAACAATATCGCATACATGACAAATTGGTGAAATTATCCTTTTTAAAGTCGGTTAGATTTTAAAACATATTATATGGATACAAGCCGAATGATAAAAGAATCTATACATTTATTATATGAGAAAATAAATATTATTAACATATTAGAACGTGTCCAGTCAAGTCGAAGCATTATACATATTTCCCACCCGAGGGTATTGTATGGAAAATGCATGAGACTAGCTGCAGGGGTTTAGAATTTCATATTATACGTTGAATTTACTTTATTGAATAAATGTATATAGATATTCTACCTACTAGACTAGTAGTAAGAATATACTACATATATCAATATTACAAATGTGAAAGTTTGTGAGGATGGACGTTTGTTCCACTTTCACGCAACCAACGAACGAACTACAGTGCGAATGTATAAAATTTTACAGTATTTATAGCTTCACGCTGTGTCCCGTACAGAGCAGAATAGGCGGAGGGAACCTGGGAACCTAGTGTCAATAAATTCCGTCCCCATTAACACTTCCATTCTCCAATTTCCGCCGAATTCTAAAGGAATTGCATGTTATGTGGCATAACTCAACGCTGCAATGTGAAAATGTGAAATGAAAATATTAAATATTTCATTCCCCCGAGTGAGAATCGAACCCACAACTTGTCGCGATTACAGTCGCATGTTTTTTCTCCTGCGCCACGACTGGCCTCACTTTACAGAATTAAAGCTTACAGCAAATAACACACAACCCATATAGTATACAGTGTGGAATTGTCAGCACCACTATAAATGAAACCACAGTTTTAACTACTCTATAAAAGCCTAATATAATTCAGAAAAAAAATTCCCAAAATAAATAATAAAATTATCGTTTTAAAGTAAAACGCCATTTGTAAAGTATAACATAGGCAAGCACACACTTACCTGTCAAAGCGGCAACGTCGCTTACGTGTGTGTGTGTCACACGAAATACAGGTATGGATAAAAATCGTGAAATGAAAAAAAAATCCTACGTCCAAACTGTTGGGGTACCTTAATTATTTTTTTTAGTTCTGGGTTTGAAATATTTTACCCTATATGCAGTTTCAGTAAAAGGAGCGCTGCCTCTTCCAACCTGTATAATTCATGTAAAAATTTTGTATAATTTGGCTATAACAGGTGTATTCACAGTCAGTATTTTTTAAACTCTATATGTATAACATAAAGATTGTAAATATGGAAATCTTTATTTTAGACAAATCCCTACCAATGGAGAATTGTAATGACGGTAATGGCTGCCATGACAATTGTATGTAATCTCATCTTCATTATCTTCATGTCTGCCGATGTACAGCCCTGGAACGATACTGAAGGCTCAAATTGTGGTAAATATTATTTTATTATAATTTTATGATTTTCATTCGTTTGTATGGATTTCATAAACCTTCACCAAAATTCAGTTCAGAGTCACTGCGTGTTCAGTTGAAACTCAACGCCACGGTTTTATTCAAATAAAATTATAAGAAAAGAAGTTTATGATATCAACCATTATTTATTTAACAACGTAATAAATTTATATAGATTTATATATTATACAAGTATTTATAATATAATTTATTAACATTAATTAACAATTTATTTATTTAATCAGCAAATGGGAACATACAATAACTTAATACTTTAAAAGTAACAAAAAGTAACGAATTAGTACTTAGCTTTATAATGTCCGACTGACCACACGAGAAAAGGACTACCTTACTTAAACACCCCTGATTATAGACCAAATCATAGACAAATGTGAATTGCTAACGTTATATAAATTTTATTATTAATCTGAAACATAAAAAATAAAATTTAATAGTAACATTTTTTTTATTCTGCACAGCAAAGTAGCTAAATAGAACCTAGGTTCTATTTAGATAAATAAATAAATCTAAATAGATAAATAAATAAATCTAAATATAAAAGTATCTAAATAGAACCTAGGTTCTATTTAGATACTTAGGTACCTAATGGTTAAGACACTCTTTTTAGAATTCTGGAGTTGTAACGTGGTGTGTGGCGGAACTCGAAAATATTAAATATATTTTCATTCCTAAGATTAATCGAACCCACAACCATGGATAGTCTGTGACTACAAAACTGTGTAACAATGACGTCATAGTTTTAAAGACCTACACAAATAGACAAACTGATAACAAATAATATTAACAAATGCGAATGAAGGTTAGTGTTTGTTGATTATTATAAAGATGTTTTAGCTACACTCTGTATCCCACACATAGCAGGGCAGGCAGAGGAAACCTAGAAACATAGTGATCAGACACTCTGGTCCCCATTCAGACACAAATAGTGGTAACATTTAGTAGTTATAGTAGTTACAGTATTTAGTGTTACTCGCTGGCCCTTTTCTACTAACATATGTGCGGTTTTTAGGGTTCCGCCCCTCAAAAAAAAGGAAAGGAAAACTTATAATATCATTATGTTGCCCGTCTGTTTTTGTCAGGACCATTCTCTACGTGCGTGGAGGTTTCAAGCTGAACTGAATATTAAATATTCAGATCTATGGTCCCATGGAACATAGGGAAATTAAACTTTTAAGTCATCACAATCTAAAGATTCGCTGCATCGTTTTGCAAATGTGGCACATATTCCGAAATTTATATTTACATTACAGTCAAACATATAATTGCACTTCATTTCATATAAAATATATACCTACTTATACCTACTTGACCTACAATCTTGAAATTCGGACGGAACCATCGATGGGCGAATTTCACTCGCACTTGACTGTTTTTTTTTTTATTTTAGGGTATCATCTATTTAAACACTTTAAGCAAGTAAAACATGTCGCTTTAAAAAAGCTAATGTTTCATAAACGAAACTTGAATCCAAAACCATAAACATCCATTCTGATACATCTCATATGGGGTAAAATGGCAAATACCAGTATTTATTTTAACGTTATATTAAAGATAAGATAAGATAAGATAATTTTACGTACATAAGAATAATAATCTATGGAAGGCGTCACAATCACTTGGTGCGTCTTTTTGAGGGAATTATATCTTATATAAATAAATATGACTAACATTATATCATTTTATTGGCTTAGTTAAATAATTGAACGGAGTAACAATACGGTTATTATTTTTAACTATATGTTTCTATTTGCTGGTTAAGTAATTAAATTGTTAATTATTGATAATAAATTATATTAGAAATGCTTGTAAAATATGTAAATCTATATAAATTAGTTATGTAGTTTAATAAATAATGGTTGATATCATAAACCCCCTTTTTTTATGATTTTGTGTTGTATTACCGTCTATATTATATTTATTATGTATATTTATATTTATCAGTATTATTATTGATAAAAATTTCATATTTTATCATTTTTTCATCACTTCTAGAATCTGAAATTGCTATTTTAATTATTTATAATTAAATTTCTAAACTCTATATTAACTTTAATTCTCACACGCGCACATAGCAAAGTAGGAAGAGGAAACCTGAAAACCTATTGTTTTGATGTAATTTGATTTGATACCTATACCTATAGATTAACGCCATGACTATAAAGTTTAATTGACATAACAATTGCTTGTTTTTTTTCACAGAACCAGAATCAATTGAACTGAGAGCTGCAGAACAAAATGAAAGTGTGAATGAATGATAATTTATTTACCTGTGTGGAAATCAAACCCTAAACTGCAGCGCTTACAGTCAGGCAGAATGACAATGAATACAAATTGACAGAAAGAATGAATAGTATTTGAAAAGCCTACTGTAATCCACAAATTCAAATTCAAATTCAAAATTAAAAAAAAATAATGTTCAACCAGCTCACAACTTTCTTAAATATTAACAATTGTTTCCATAGTGAGCAATATGGTTTCACCAAAGGCAAATCCACTACGGATGCGGGTGCCGCACTCTTAAAGCACATTTATGACGCATGGGAGAAGTCACAAAATGCAATTGGAGTGTTTTGTGACTTATCCAAAGCCTTTGATTGCGTAGACCATGTAACTCTGTTGTTAAAACTAAAACATTATGGTATACAGGATACTGCACTTGACCTTATTGCCTCATATTTAAACCAAAGAATCCAGAAGGTTAGTATAAATAATGTAAAATCATCTGGATCTCCTCTAAAGATGGGCGTTCCACAAGGATCCATTCTTGGTCCTCTTTTATTTCTTCTTTATATTAACGATCTACCCTTTTATGTGAGGAACCTATGTGATATTGTACTTTTCGCGGATGATACCTCTTTAATATTTAAGGTTGACAGAAACAAAATAAACTATGACGACGTGAATAGTGCATTATCGCATATCCTTCGTTGGTTTGATTTTAATAATCTAATGTTAAATGCTAAAAAAACTAAATGTATTGAATTTGCTTTACAAAATGTTAAAAAACATAATTTTAGTCTACTAATTAAAGGAGAGACTCTCAATTTGTCGGAATCAGCTATTTTCTTAGGTGTAACTATAGATTCCAAACTCCAGTGGAACACTCATCTGGAAGCACTTGCGGATAAACTCAGCTCTGCCGCGTTCGCAATTAAAAAAATAAGACAAATGACGGACGTTGACACTGCCCGACTAGTCTACTATAGCTATTTCCATAGTATTTTATCTTATGGAATGCTGCTATGGGGCAGTGCTTCAGACATAAATTCTATATTTATTCTCCAAAAAAGAGCCGTAAGATATATTTATAAACTAAGAGCGCGAGATTCTCTGCGAGATGTTTTCAAAGATGCAGGTATTCTTACAGTTGCTTCTCAATTTATATACTATAATATTCTCTTTGTCCGACAAAATATACATTGTCATAGTAAACATAGTGACAATCATACGATAGGAACGAGAAATAAAGATAAGATTGTTACCCCAAGTTTTCGCCTCCAAAAAGTTAATAAATCTTTTATGGGTCTGAGCATACGTGTATATAATAAAATTCCACAGTGTATTCTAGATTTGCCACTTCCAAAATTTAAAATATCAGTAAAAAAAGTTCTGACAAGTAAAGCGTATTACACTGTTCAAGAATACTTAGAAGACAAACATGTATGGAATTAATGTCTATTGAATGTAATGCAGGATAGCTGCCAACTAATGTAACAGATTGTGATTGTACCATTGATTTTGAAAAGAGCAACTGTTGAGTTTCTTGCCGGCTCTTCTCAGCAGAACTGCCTTCCGAACCGGTGGTAGCTTTTTGTTCATATGTTCATCGACGATTCAAAAGTGCTTATTATAAGTTTATTTGAATAAAGAATATTTTGAATTTGAATTTGAATTTTGTATATATCTATAATAGCCTGTTATGAACTACTGTAAAGTGTTTGTAACATGGTAAAGCTTATATATTCATTTATACAAATAACCGAGTTAAAATAAATACATTATATTACCGAATATTTGTTCAAATATTTTATTATTCAAACAAATCTACGATACTGACATGCCGATTGTCTGACGAAATCTTGTGAAATCTACATTTTAGAAGCTTTATTTTCGAATTTTTTTACATTTTACATAATATACACAAATAATCAATAAATACATGTTCTATTTCATGAAAATACAATAATGTATCATATATACAATTGAACTTATTACATATAAATTTTCCTGAATTTCTATTGATTTATCATAAAGAGATATGATGTGAACCAAGGTTGTTAGCTGCTCGTGTCCATAGAGTGAATCGGGGATAGATGTCCCATCGGGATAAATGCCTCACATTCTAAAAAAATCTGTTTACAAAAATAAAAATTGAGATTATGTTGTTTAAATATAGTCTACTGTTTCACTTCACTTCTTGAAAATATAAAATGTCAAATATTTATTTCTCTATGACTTTATAAGTAGAAATGGATTACATTTTATTTTATGGTGTTGTTACATTGGAGCATAAAGGTGACTTTTAGGAGGCGATAATGGAATTTTATTTTAAAACTGATTTATGTAATAAATAGATTATTATATAAAAATTGTTGACGTCTAATTAAAAGTCTAAAAAAAAAATTGGATGAACTGTTATAACTTAGATTAATTTAAAATGAGTGCCATGTATATATATTTCAATTCCTCGAATGGGGATGAAATCTACAACCAGTCTGTTTTACAGTCACTGTGCTCGATTTAAAAAAAATATAAAATAATTTCAATATTTTTGATCCAGGCTACGTGGAGGCGACAGCCATCTTAGGCATAGCTACTTCATAGAAATAGAAATAGATACAGAAATAGGAATAGATACCTCATAAAAGTAGTTGGATTTTTGCTAAAACTCTAATTGATAAATTTTAAAAAGCTTTTAAAATTCAAAATAGATTCGAAAATTTTATTCATATATAATTTAAATTTATGAAAATAGAAGAATTTTCCAAAAAGTACAGTCTATCCCGATCTTACCTTAACTATACATATTTTTTATAATGTAATTCTATTCTTTAGAAATTACATTGAGATTACATACATTCTTTAAAACTGAAAATGTTGATTTTTTCTGTAAATTAAAACATTTCCTGATAGATTTTACATAACATTATGTCAGATATATGACCTTCTATAAAAACACCTAATTTTGGTATGTTTAAATCCAGTTCCTATGTGAGGAGTCAATAAAAAATACGATAATAATTATTTGCATATGATAGCGTTATTATATTACGTCTTAAATAGATGCGAAACAATTTGAATCTGATAAATTATTTCTTAGTGATAATTAACTACAGTCAAATACATTTTGATTGCGGTGTTTAATAGACCACTGATAATGAAAGTCCACAATAATGGTCAAAACAATAGTACAACTTTGCAAATCAATGTTTCTGAGACCAGTAACTTCAAAGGTAAGTGATTAAATGTAGATGAAGTATTTTAATTGTTTTTTTTTATTTTAATTTGATTGGTAAACTAGTAGTGTAGTGTTCCTAGAATCCGACGTTTCATCGGTGCTTATTTTTATTAAGGGTTGGCAAAGGGAATCGAGTACTTCTTACTCCGTTCCCCACACTCAACATTATTTTCGAAAAGATTGCGTAACCAGTAAGAGGGCTAGGCTCTCTGGGAAAGAAATGGAATCCACAAACACTATGCTCAGCCAGAATTACTGAGAGATTCAATAATATTATTAATATAAATAACCTTCAGAATGGAATTCAAAACTAAAATTATAAAAAACTTTTTAAATCTTTTCTAATTTAGGTACTAATTAGGTTTAAATCTCTTCTAATTTAGGTACTGGTTGGGGCTACAGGCATCAACAATGCCTTATACTGTTCCTGTGTCTTACAACAGCGTACACAATGAGGGCGTGTATGGGAGTGGCTTTAGTTGCAATGGTCGATAGCAACTCATATTCAATTACTAATATTTCTGTACCCAGTGCTAATAGCTCGAGATTATTAAGACCAAACAATCTAACATTGGCCAAAAACGATGGGTATCTTCATACGCTGATGCTGATACCACCGGTGGGTTTTGTATTATTTTATTTCATGATTATTATATATTATGCTGTCCCTAGAGTTTTAGATCAAGCTCATCATCATCATCATCATCATCATGCTACATGATTACATGTTGAACGAAAAAATTAAATATGACATTCTTATTATCTGTCTACCAACAATCATGGTGTTAGGAAAAGAACATACAAATGTTTAAGTCTCAACAGTTGCCTGTACAAAAACAAACAGGCAGACGAATATTAAAAATCGTGGATTTTTTTAGTGTTTTATTATAGCTAAGTACCTAAATTACTTTTGAACTTTCAGTATCCATCATTTAAATGGACGAAAAAGACTCAAGATTCGATTTTGTCATCATTTTTCTTGGGTTATATGCTGTTACAAATTCCTGCTGGACAACTAGCACATTTCTTTGGCGCCCGATACTTGTTGACTGGAGCTCTCTTAATTAACTGTGTGATTTCATTTTGCTTTCCGTGGGCTGCTTTATACGTAAGTTTTTTTGGTTTTTATTTTCATATTTCTAAAATTGTGAAATATTTATTTAAACGATTACTATTTTTGGTACAAGGATGTGACTGTAACGCGACGGTAGTGGGTTCGATCCCCACTCGAGAAAATGAAATATTCATTTACATTTATATTTTCATTTCTATATCTCTATTAGAGATAAGTGATTCGTTGTACACATTGTTTCTGTTATTATATGTTTTCTGTTTATCTTTCTTGTGTGTTACATAGATAAATGAAAAAAAAAACAATTTTGAAGATAAAGTTAACAAAAAATGATGAAATGATATTCTCCGAACTCAGTACTGTTACTGTTGTTATTTTCTTACTTCGTGTAGTATACGTAAAAAGTTTAAAGTATTTTTTTATAATTGATTTTGACTTATGAATAATATTCCAGGGCGGTTGGATCCTAACATGCATTTGTAGAATAATACAAGGCTTAAGTCAAGCTTGCATTATACCAGGAATGCATACATTGTTCGGCAAATGGACTACTTTGGAAGAGAGAGGAAGACTAGCTGGTTTAGCTTATGGAGGTACGAATTTGAAAACTTTACATTAGTGGTTAAATCCAAATAAAAAAGCCTTAAAGGGAAGGATTTTGCCCAAATTTGGTATAACAGTCGCTAGTTCTAGTGAGGTATCAGATAAAAGGGCTCAGCTAAGCGAAGTATGAATTTCAGAAAAAGCTTGATACCTCCAATTTTTGCCCGAATTTTTTTATTAAGTATATATTTTTGTTATTCTTTTTTTCCCTTCTTGATATTTCAGGTCAAGCTTTCGGTACAGTTTTAGGATTACCTATAACTGGTTTTCTAGCTTCATCGCCATTAGGCTGGCCAGGAATCTTTCGATTCTACGGAATTTTATCCGGTATTTTTGCTGGAGTGATGTGGGCATACGGCGCTGATAGCCCAGCACAGCATCCTAAAATATCTGCTGCTGAAAGATTATATATTGAAAATAGTATAGGCCATAGTGGACAAGATAAAAAGGTATTAGATGACTAAATAAATATAATTTGAAATAATAATCTAGTAGCCTATTTCAAGGCGTAAAGGTCTGTTGAATAAGTATGGCTGGTATACGATGAATACTTAATTAGGCTAAATAGATCTAAAAAATAATTTTTATATCTAAAACATTCTTTGAATTAGTTAATTTTTCATAATAAATTTCAGAAAAAAGTTCCATGGAAATCAATTCTACGTACTCGTGGGATGTACGCCATTATGTTTGCTCATATTGGTAACGCTTGGGGTCAGCTGACTCTGTATTCAGAAGTGCCGGCATTCATGGATAAAATTATGGGTGTCAATATAAAGGCTGTAAGTGTTTTTTTAGTGCGAAGACATTTTGTTAATTTTTAAGACATTACTGGGTTAGATTGACAGTACTGGGTTGAATATATTTTATGCTGTGTAAAAAAGATGGCCCACAAAGGTGATTACGTAATAAAGGTAATTTTATATTTACAGAATGGACTTTTAACAGCGCTGCCTTTCCTCGTGATGTGGATAACAAACTTTTTCTTCAGCTGGTTCTCTGATATGTTGATTGTGAAGAAGTATTTAACAGTGAGACAAACAAGAAAATTAATGAATTCTTTAGGTATGTAGTGGATTATTTATTTTATTCATTTTTCAATTATTTCCAATTTTATTCGTTTGAGGCACTACGACAATGCAAGGGCACAAGGCTGTAACTGTAATGTGACGGTTGTGGGTTTGATTCCTGTTCTCATAATCCGAGGGAATTAATTATAATTAATTAATATTTTCATTTGCTCTGGTACTAAGACGAAGGCCCGGCGTTAAATTCTTCCTCTCAACACCAATACCTCGCACAGTGGCTCTACCTTATCAAAAATCAGCGTGAAGCTTATTTTTGATATCGTAGTAGCGTTTCGTGACAACATGTACTAAGATTGTAAAGCTAAAGATTTTGTGTGGTTGAATGCATTTATCTCGAAAACAACTAGACTAAATTGAAAAATGATATTAAAAATTATAAAAATAATCTAACGAGGAAGTTGTAAGGATAAATATTGTATCACTTGTATTGTTTTTATCTTTTTATCTGGAAGCACTGCTGAGTGGCGAAACTCAACGCAGCGCTTTAACTCCTTATCAGAGCGAGAAAATGAAAATATTAAATACTTTATTTCCTCGAATGAGAATCGAACCCACATTAGCACGCCCGTGCCCCTGCAGTTAAATGTTAAATAAATTGAATTCTCTGCGTGCCATACATGGATTATTATAAATCTATCCAAATTATAAAGAACGCCGTAGGATATTCTTTTAATGAACTACTGGAACATGTGAACAATTTACATTTACACAAATATATGGATTCTACAAATTTAAATCCAAATATATGGTTTCAATTATATTTAACTATCAATTAGTTGCTGGTAGCAATCCTATACGAACATTATTAATATTGAAAATCTTATTTCAGTTTCCCAATTTTTTTTCGGAGAATATTGTTTTTTTTTTAGTTAAAAAAATATATTTATTAAATTTGCCCGAACTAAAAGCATTGCAAAGTTATTTATTTTTTTATTTTTTTTCCCAATTTTTTTTCGGAGAATATTGTTTTTTTTTTAGTTAAAAAAATATATTTATTAAATTTGCCCGAACTAAAAGCATTGCAAAGTTATTTATTTTTTTATTTTCGTCTTAATGGGGAAGAAGTGTCTTAACACTAGGTTCCCCAGTTTCCTCTGCCTACCCACCCTGCCATATGCGGGAAACAGCGTGTAACTAAAAAAATTATCAATCATAATAGTATCAATGTTTTTCCAGGATCGATACCAGCAGCAATAGGTTTAATTTGTTTAGCTTACGCGCCTAAGAATATTTACATTGTGGAATCCATATTAATTATTATATGTGGTTTTAAAATTTCAACGCATGTCGGATTTCAAGTAAGTTGTAAGAATAAAAAGTTATTTTTCTAAAGTAATATTAAATAAAAAATAATATTAATTTAAGAAGTTCTGGAAATGGTAAAAAATATCACTATGTATGATATAGTGATAGTAGATTCAACGCCTATTTGGGTCTTATCACCACTAATTGACTTTTATTTATGAAAACAAATAAATTTATAATCAAAAATATATATTTTCCTTTTTATGTATATAAGCTTATTATTTTTAGGTAAATCATATCGACATTTCAAGTAACTTTTCTGGCACAATGATGAGTCTTAGCAACTTTGCGTCTAACATATTTACCTCTCTAGCTCCTATAGTTGCTGGTATTATTTTAACTGATGTGGTAAGTTTTCACAAAAAAATTAATTCTTATGTTATTTATTAATATTATATAATAAAATGAAGACAGAATAATTTAATACTTTGAACTCTCCGCCTATCCCGTCTATCACTCGCGGGAAACTGCGTGATGCTAATAAAATATATTATACAACTGTTATATAAAAAAAACTTTCGTTACAGACAAACGAATTTCTTTGGCGCAAGGTGTTCTTTGTATCAGCTGGGTTTTACTTATGTACCAATACATTATACATAATACTTGGTACAGCTGAAACTGCGGAATGGGACAAGCCTGAAGCAAAATCTATTGATGTAAAAGAAATGGAACCGATGCTTAAAGAAAATGTGAATGGAGAAGAAAAATTTTAATTATTGAAGAATTACAAATAAAGTCAAATATAATAAATGTGGGGAAGACGAAAATAAATTATTAAATAATGATAGCAATCGTTGCTTTGATAATGAAGAGAGCTTAGTAGCGTTTCGTCACCACCTGCACTAAGTTTGTAAAGCTAAAGATTTTGTGTGGTTGATTCTCAAAAACAACTAGATCAATTTGAAAAATGATATTAATAAATATAAGAATGATTGCTTTTATCTATTTCTTTATATTTTGTAAATATTATGTAACGATACGCTACGTTATATATTAATTTTATTGTTCATTTAGCAAATTATTTTATTTGCTTATATAAATAATTAACGTAACATAATTATTATTAGTTTTATTCCAACGCAATACAAAGAGCACCTTTATGTTGTATGCGAAATATAAAACAAGTTAATTATTATAATATTTTTTTTATATAAAGTTTATTTAAAACTTAACATGTATAAAAAACCTATTTTTCTTTTTTTTTGTTTTCTTTAAAGTAAAAATTATTTTTATAATAATTACATATACACGCAACAAAGAGTTATTCGAATTTAAATGTTAATTGAAATCAATAGAGAATTCCATACTAATATACATATATACGAGATATATATTTTTTAATATTACAAATTTAATATTCAACATAGGCGTCAAGAAATAAAAGTATTTAAATAAATATTTCACTTCCAACCAAGGCCTCATTTATAGTATACTAGCGACCCTCTTGCGGCTTCGCCCGCTTTTACTATTGGATTATTCATATAGTGTATGTTTGCAAAGCACTTAAGATAACGTGAAAATTAATGAAGCCCTAATGCAACCCACATTTTCGTAGTTTCAATAAGGATTTTCCAATTGTTTTACACAGCAAGGATTTTTTAGTAGGTGCCGTAATTTTAAATCTGTGCTACTAATCTTTTCAAGTACTTATTAAAATATATTTAAATGACTATTTTTAGATAGTTAAATGACTATTTTTAAACGGAAGAAATTATAAACAAAAGCCGACCTACTAATAACTACTATAAAAAATATGAAACCAAATATATCGCGCTGAAATAATACATTCAACTCCAATTATCCAACACGTGCAAACGCATGTAAATCTTCGTTGCTATAGAGGAAGGCGGGTTTTTTTTTCGAGCTTGTGGTTAATGCTGAAGAGGGTATTCTGTCCCTGATGAAAAGCAAGCAGCACGTGGCTGCCTTTGAGGAAAATTAAATAGAATGCATCGGCCGGGAATCGAACCCGGGCCGCCCGCGTGGCAGGGCAGGGCACAGCGGACGCGCTTGTATAAGCAAAACGTCGTCGAGGCGAGCCATTTCGCAGCAAGAATTCTTTGATATTGTAACAACTTCTAAAGTACTTATTGAAATGAAAAACAGTAAAAGACAGTTTTGATCTACATTAAGTGGCCAATGTAACTAATATACTTGTTTATATGCTGAGAGTAAGGGATAAGTGAAACTTGAGTAACATACAGCTGATGTGTCAACGGCGGGATGTGTCAACAATTAAATGCGTTTTTCTGTAAAACTATTCGCAATTTCGAAATAGTGTGAAAAGCTAATTTTATCTTCGTTTAACGTAGAAAAATAAAGAATTTTAAAGGATAAGGATTAATACCATTATGGAAAAATATCCCTCACAATAAAAAATATATTGAAATTATTATTGTTGGACAGAAAAATGATCACTACGCGTTATTCTTAAAAGATACGAATATGCCGTCGCAGACTTTTTTGTAGATCTCATTAAGAGGAATAATACTCCGGTACATTTTTTTCATGTAGTACTTACCATTAAAGCAGCGCAGCATCCCTTACTATCTTATAGTTCGCTTTGTCTTGTCAAGCAAAACGAGATAGAGCAAAGAAAGGAAAATTGTCCTAATAATGTAAAGGTAATTAAAAACCCATTAGGCAAGTTGAAAGTGTTTGAAAATTTACATTTACACCAGTTTTAGGATATTCTAATAATAAAATAATAAAAAGTATTTTAATTTAACTTTATAGATACTTTATATATACAACGCCTGAAGGTTATTACATAGCAAAGTTTCAGTTCAGTTGTTTAGTTCATAACTCACCACCTAATGATATTCAAGCGTTAGTAAACATTATTCAGAATACTAGATCAATATCAGCAGAATTGGATTTTAGGAATGTATTAGAGCTCAATATTGATTTCAGATTATGCTTATCCTATATCTTATAAAACAAAGTCGCTTTTCGTGTCTGGCTGAACTTTCTAACTCTTCTTCTTCTAAACCACCCAACGGATTTTTATGCGGTTTTCACCATTAGGTCGAGTATTTCTCAGGCAAGATTTAGTTTATTATTTGTACATTCTTATGTAAATTAACATAAATACGATAAATGTGTATAAAGTCCTACCCGTTGAGACACTTTCGCGCATGCGCTGCTTTAATGGTAAGTACTACATGAAAATAATGTACTGAAGTATTGTTCATGTTAATAAGATCTACAAAAAAATTTGCGACGGCATATTCGTATCTTTTAAGAATAACGCGTAGTGCTCATGTTTCTGTCTAGAAATAGTAATTTCAATATATTTTTTATTGTGAGTCATATTTTTCCATAATGGTGTTAATCCTTATCCTTTAAAATACTTTATTATTTTTCTACGTTAAAGGAAGATAAAATTAGCTTTTACACTATTTCGAAATTGCGAATAGTTTTACAGAAAAACGCATTTAATTGTTGACAAATCCCGCCGTTGACACATCAGCTGTATGTTACTCAAGTTTCACTTATCCCTTACTCTCAGCATATAAATAAGTATATTAGTTACGTTGGCCATTTAATGTAGATCAAAACTGTCTTTTACTGTTTTTCATTTTAATAAGTACTCTAGAAGTTGTTACAATATCAAAAAATCCTTGCTGCGAAACGGCTCGCCACTCGCCATGCGTCCGCCGCGCCCGCCTGCCTTACACGCATCGGTGGTTCAGTGGTAGAATGCTCGCCTACCACGCGGGCGGCCCGGATACGATTCCCGGCCGATGCATTCTATTTAATTTTCCTCACAGGCAGCCACGTCGTGCTTGCTTTTCATCAGGGACAGAATACCCTCTTCAGCATTAACCACAAGCTCGAAAAAAAAACCCGCCTGCCTCTATAGCAACGAAGATTTACATGCGTTTGCACGTGTTGGATAATTGGAGTTGAATGTATTATTTCAGCGCGATATATTTGGTTTCATATTTTTTATAGTAGTTATTAGTAGGTCGGCTTTTGTTTATAATTCCTTCCATTTAAAAATAGTCATTTAAATATATTTTAATAAGTACTTGAAAAGATTAGTAGCACAGATTTAAAATTACGGTACCTACTAAAAAATCCTTGCTGTGTAAAACAATTGGAAAGTCAGTGGCGTAGCTAGGGGGATGCGAGCGGTGCGGTCGCACCGGGCATCAAAAGGAAAGGGGCATCAAAGTCGACGATTACTTTGTTTTTTTTTTAGAACTCAACGCGTACGATCACGTTTTTTTAGAAGTCAACGTCGATGATTACGTTTTTTTTTAGAACTCAACGTTGATGATCACGTTTTTTTAGAAGTCAATTGACGATCACTTTTTTTTTTAGAACTCATCAAGAGAAAAGAGGGATCAAAGTTTGACGACGACGATAAGTTTTTTTTTTTTTAGAAGTCTTCGTCGATGATCACCTTTTTTTTTTTTAACCGACTTCTGTAAGAAAAGGAGGTTATCAATTCGAC
>JAEBDU010013409.1:194581-251355 GCA_016802625.1 Heliconius numata | reverse complement strand
TTTTTTTTTTTTATGTTTGTTACCTCATAACTTTTAACTGGGTGAACCGATTTTGATAATTTTTTTTTTATTTGAAAGGTATAGCTTCCCGAATGGTCCCATTTTTTTTTGGTCCATATCTGACAATGGTATCCATGAGAAAATCACATAAGTCTTAAAATTGCATTATGCATGTGCGCGACTAATAGCCGAATAACTCAATGTCGCGCCAACCGATTTTGATGATTCTTTTTTTATTTGAAAGGATACACTTCAAGGATAATTTGGTGACAGTTTGGTTACGTTTCGATTATGGAATCCGGAGAAAATTGAGAAAGTTTGTCTTTTTTGGTAAAAAATTGATTATACTGTAATAGTTACAAGCAAAAACTTTTTAAATTGATGTCAGAAGTGAGATTCCTGATCGTTGCATTTCTTTTCAACCAACCTCAAAAAAGAGGATGTTCTCATTTTCAACCAACTTCAAAGAAGGGAGATTCCCAATTCACCCGAATACTTTTTATATATGTTCTTGTTAATATACCAAAATGTAAATTTGCACAAAAATAATACCTAATTAAATGAAGTTTTACATAGAACAATCACAACCACTCGTTGAAAACCACTACCACCACCATCACCACTCGTTCAAGAAGCATCATTTTAAGATCTACTCATCACTAAAAATCGTAAAATAAATTATTTTTTAACAAAAACAAAAACCGACTTCTAACAATGAACTAAAAAGTGAAAAATAATTATATAAAGATTTTATAATTTTGAAGTCGGTGTCAAGCTAATGCTACAACACCTTTACTACAATATCTAATTACTAAGCCTGTTTGTTTTACTTGGCACCGACTTCAAAATTATAAAATCTTTATATAATTATTTTTCACTTTTTAGTTCATTGTTAGAAGTCGGTTTTTGTTTTTGTTAAAAAATAATTTATTTTAGAACTCATCAACAGGAAAGGGGCATCAAGTCCTAAGCCGCACCGGGCAGCAAATACCCTAGCTACTAGCTACGCCACTGTGGAAAGTCCTTATTGAAACTACGAAAATGCGGGTTGCATTAGGGTTTAATTAATTTTCACATTATCTTAAGTGCTTTGCAAACATACATTATATGAATAATAAGCGGGCGAAGCCGCAAGAGGGTCGCTAGTTTCTATTAAGACACTTCCGTTCCACTCTTTATGTTTGGGATTCAGGAGCCATTGCGTGCTGAGGGTCGAAACTCAATGCCACGCTTTGCCTCGACACTAATGCAAAGAAATTAAAATATTAAATATTTATTTTTTAAAGAAAATTCTTAGCTGCCCATGAATTCTTCGTCCCGTGTCTGGGACTTGTGACCTATGTGTAAGGGAAAAGTGGAAAATTTTTGAATTGGTAACATAACAATCAATATTATAATAATAAAACTAGACAATTTATTCTATAAGGATTTCAACATAAAAAAAAATGAACGTTGTTTGAAATAAATGACTGATATAAATAAATACAGCTTAAGTATCGAGCATATATCAGAGAAAGCACAGTGTACATACTTGATAATGAAAATAATTTACTTACCTGTGTGGAAATCAAACCCTGAACCGCTGCGCTTACAACCAGGCCTCAAAGAGACAGAAAGTATGAAAGTATCTGAAAAGTCTATTATATACTCGTATATCTATAATAGCCTGTTATGAACTACTGTAAAGTGTTTATAACATGGTAAAGCTTATATATTCATTTATACAAATAACCGAGTTAAAATAAATACATTATATTACCGAATATTTGTTCAAATATTTTATTGTTCAAACAAATCTACGTTACTGACATGCCGATTGTCTGACGAAATCTTGTGAAATCTACGCTTTGGAAGCTTTTTTTTCGAAATTTTTATACATATTACATAATATACATAAATAATAAATAAAAACATATTCTATTTCATAAAAATACAATAATGTATCATATACACAATTGAACTTATTACATACAAATTTTCCTGAATTTCTATTGATTTATCATAAAGAGATATGATGTGAACCAAGGTTGTTAGCTGCTCGTGTCCATAGAGTGAATCGGGGATAGATGTCCCATCGGAATAGATGCCTCACATTCTAATAAAATCTATTTTAAAGTTATTTTATATTATTTAAAGTAATTTTTTTAATTTAAAGTATTTTTTTATTTTAAAGTTATTTTATTATAGTGTATTTTAAAATTTAACATGATCTACTATTTCACTTAACTTCTTGAAAGTATAAAATGTCAAATATTTATTTCTCTCTGACTTTATAAGTAGAAATGGATTACATTTTATTTTATGGTGTTAATACAATGGAGCATAAAGGTGACTTTTAGGAGGCGATCACGGAATTTTATTTTAAAACTGATTTATGTGACAAGTAGATTACTATATAAAAGTTGTTGAGGTCTAATTAAAAGAACTAGTTTTGGAAGTTCCCTGTATAAATATTTCAATTCCTCGAATGGGGATGAAATCCACAACCAGTCTGTTTTACAGCCACATTTTGTGCCCCTGCGCCACGACGGGGCTCGTAAATTTTAAAAAAATGTAAAATAATTTCAATAAATTGATCCAAGCTACGTGGAGGCGATAGCCATCTAAGGCATAGCTACTTCATAGAAATAGAAATAGATACAGAAATAGGAATAGATACCTCATAAAATTAGTTGGATTATTGCTAAAACTCTAATTGATAAATCATAAAAAGCTTTTAAAATTCAAAATAGATTCGAAAAATTTATTCATACATAATTTAAATTTATGAAAATAGAAAGTTTCTCCAATAAGTATAGTCTATCCCGATCTTACCTTAACTATATTTTTTTTATATTGTTGAAATTCTACTCTTTAGAAATTATATTGAGATTACATACATTCTTTAAAGCTGAGAAAGTATTTTTTTTTCTGTAAAATAAAACATTTCCTGATAGATATTACATAACATTATGTCAGATATATGACCTTCTATAAAAAACCTAATTTCGGTAAGCTTAAATCCAGTTCCTATGTGAGGAGTCAATAAAAAATACGATAATAATTATTTGCATATGATAGCGTTATTATATTACGTCTTAAATAGATGCGAAACAATTTGAATCTGATAAATTGTTTCTTAGTGATAATTAACTACAGTCAAAGACATTTTGATTGCGGTGTTTAATAGACCACTGATAATGAAAGTTCACAATAATGGTCAAAACAATAATACAACTTTACAAATCAATGTTCCTGACACTAGTAACTTCAAAGGTAAGTGATTAATTGTAGATGAAGTATTTTAATTATTTTTTTTTATTTTATTTTGATTGATATACTAGTAGTGTAGTGTTCCTAGAGTCCGACGTTTCATCGGTGCTTATTTTTATTAAGGGTCGGAAAAGGGAATCGAGTATTTAGACACTCCGTTCCCCACACTCAATTTTATTTTCGAGAAGATTGCGTAATGAGTAGGAGAGCTAGACTCTTGGAAAGAAATGGAATCCACAATCACTGGGCTTACAGCCAGACTCAATCAGAGATTCAATAATATCCTATATCTTATAAAACAAAGTCGCTTTTCGTGTCTGTCTGAACTTTCTAACTCTTCTTCTTCTAAACCACCCAACGGATTTTTATGCGGTTTTCACCATTAGGTCGAGTATTTCTCAGGGAAGGTTTATATATAGTTTATTATTTGTACATTCTTATATAAATTAACATAAATACGATAAATGTGTATAAATTCCTACCCGTTGAGACATTTTCGCGCATGCGCTGCTTTAATGGTAACTACTACATGAAAATAATGTACTGGAGTATTGTTCCTCTTAATAAGATTTACAAAAAAGTCCGCGAGAGCATATTTTTATCTTTTAAGGATAACGTGTAGTGATCATATTTCTGTCAAAAAATAGTAATTTCAATATATTTTTTATTGTGAGGGATATTTTTCCATAATGGTATTAATCCTTATCCTTTAAAATACTTTATTAATTTTCTACGTTAAACGATGATAAAATTTGCTTTTTACACTATTTCGAAATTGCGAATAGTTTTAGAGAAAAACGCATTTAATTATTGACACATCACGCCGTTGACTCATCAGCTGTGCCGACTCAAGTTTTACTTATCCCTTACTCTCAGCATATAAATAAGTATATTAGTTACGTTGGCCATTTAATGTAGATCAAAACTGACTTTTTTTCATTTTAATAAGTACTTTAGAAGTTGTTACAATATCAAAAAATCCTTGCTGCGAAACGGCTCGCCACTCGCCATGTGTCCGCCGCGCCCGCCTGCCTTACAAGCATCGGTGGTTCAGTGGTAGAATGCTCGCCAGTCACGCGGGCGGCCCGGGTTCGATTCCCGGCCGATGCATTCTATTTAATTTTCCTCACAGGCAGCCACGTAGTGCTTGCTTTTCATCAGGGACAGAATACCCTCTTCAGCATTAACCACAAGCTCGAAAAAAAAAACCCGCCTACCTCTATAGCAACGAAGATTTAGATGCGTTTGCACGTATTGGATAATTGGAGTTGAATGTATTATTTCAGCTATATTTGGTTTCATATTTTTTGTAGTAGTTATTAGTAGGTAGGTTTTTGTTTATAATTTCTTCCGTTTAAAAATAGTCATTTAAATATATTTTAATAAGTACTTGAAAAGATCAGTAGCACAGATTTAAAATTACGGTACCTACTAAAATCCTTGCTGTGTAAAACAATTGGAAAATCCTTATTGAAACTACGAAAATGCGGGTTGCATTAGGGTTTAATTAATTTTCACATTATCTTAAGTGCTTTGCAAACATACATTATATGAATAATCCAGTAGTAAAAGCGGGCGAAGCCGCGAGAGGGTCGCTAGTTATTAATATGAATAACCTACAGAATGGAATTCAAAACTAAAAGTAAAAAATAATGTTTAAATCTTTTCTAATTTAGGTACCGGTTGGGGCTACAGGCATCAACAATGCCTTATACTGTTTTTGTGTCTTACAACAGCGTACACAATGAGGGCGTGTATGGGAGTGGCTTTAGTTGCAATGGTCGATAGCAACTCATATTCAATTACTAATATTTCTGTACCCAGTGCTAATAGCTCGAGATTATTAAGACCAAACAATCTAACATTGGCCAAAAACGATGGGTATCTTCATACGCTGATGCTGATACCACCGGTGGGTTTTGTATTTTTTATTTCATGATTATAATATACTAGCGGACGCGCGCAGCTTCGCCTGCTTATTTACACCCTTAGGGGTGAATTTTAATAAACCATGAAACACGTGTTCAATGAAATATTTTTAAGAGTCCCAATTTCAAATTTTATGAAAGTCGGTGGCGATTTAAAGATTTTTCCATACAAACTTTCAACCCCTTATTTGCACCCCTAGGGGATGACTTAAAATAAACCACGAAACCACTGTCTACCAACAATCATGGTGTTAGCAAAAGAACGTACAAATGTTTAAGTCTCAACAGTTGCCTGTATAAAAAAACAAACAGTTACAAACAGTACTGTTTTATTATATAGGTACCTAAATTACTTTTGAACTTTCAGTATCCATCATTTAAATGGACGAAAAAGACTCAAGATTCGATTTTGTCATCATTTTTCTTGGGTTATATGCTGTTACAAATTCCTGCTGGACAATTGGCACATTTCTTTGGTGCCCGATACTTGTTGACTGGAGCTCTCTTAATTAACTGTGTGATTTCATTTTGCTTACCGTGGGCTGCTTTATACGTAAGTTTTTTTGTTTTTTATTTTCATGTTTCTAAAATTGTGAAAAATTTATTTAAACGATTATTATTTTTGGCACAAGGATGTAACTGTAACGCGACGGTAGTGAGTTTGATCCCCACTCGAGGAAATTAAATATTCATTAACATTTATATTTTCATTTCTATATCTCTATTAGAGATAAGTTATTCGTTGTACACATTGTTTCTGTTATTATACGTTTTCTGTTTATCTTTCTCTTTCTTGTGTGTTAAATAAATAAATGAGAAATTTTGAAGGTTAGCTAACAAAAATTGATGAAATGAATCTCTGAGTACTATTTTACTCCGTACTGTTTTTTATATATAATTTCTTTTGGCTAATTGATAATATTTCAGGGCGGTTGGATCCTAACATGCATTTGTAGAATAATACAAGGCTTAAGTCAAGCTTGCATTATACCAGGAATGCATACAATGTTCGGCAAATGGACTACTTTGGAAGAGAGAGGAAGACTAGCTGGTTTAGCTTATGGAGGTACGAATCTGTAAAATTATCGAATCTGTAATTTATATTAGTAATTAAATCCAAAAAAAATAGGCTTAAAGGGCAGAATTGCCCAAATTTGGTATTAAAGCCGCTAGTTCTAGGTATCAGATGAAAGGGCTCAGCTAAGCGAAGTATGATTTTCAGAATAAGCTCGATACCTCCAATTTTTGCAGGGGACCCTGGGTGGACGAGTCCGATTCGCGCTTGTCCGGACTTTTTTTATTATATTTATGTTTTTCTTATAGTTTTTTTCCCTTCTTGATATTTCAGGTCAAGCTTTTGGTACAGTTTTAGGATTACCTATAACTGGTTTTCTAGCTTCATCGCCATTGGGCTGGCCAGGAATCTTTCGATTCTACGGAATTTTATCCGGTATTTTTGCTGGAGTGATGTGGGTATTCGGCGCTGATAGCCCAGCACAGCATCGTAAAATATCTGCTGCTGAAAGATTATATATTGAAAATAGTATAGGCCATAGTGGACAAGATAAAAAGGTATTAGATAAATAAATATAATTTAAAATAATAATATTGTAGACTATTTCGAGACGTAAAGATCTGTGGAATAAATATGGCTGGTATATTACTATACGGTGATATTTAATAAGAAACTTAACACCTTAATTAGGCTAAATAGATCTAAAAAATATTTTTATATCTTAAACATTCGTTCAATTTGTTAATTTTTGATAATAAATTTCAGAAAAAAGTTCCATGGAAATCAATTCTACGTACTCGTGGGATGTATGCAATTATGTTTGCTCATATCGGTAATGCTTGGGGTCAGCTGACTCTGTATTCAGAAGTACCAGCATTCATGGATAAAATTATGGGTGTCAATATAAAGGCTGTAAGTGTTTTTTTAGTGCGAAGACACTTTGTTAATTTTTAAGACATTACTGGGTTAGATTGACAGTACTGGGTTAAATATATTTTATGCTGTGTAAAAAAGATGGTCCACAAAGATGATTACGTAATAAAGGTAATTTTATATTTACAGAATGGACTTTTAACAGCACTGCCTTTCCTCGTGATGTGGATAACAAACTTTTTCTTCAGCTGGTTCTCTGATATGTGGATTGTGAAGAAGTATTTAACTGTGAGACAAACTAGAAAATTAATGAATTCTTTAGGTATGTAATGGATTATTTTTTTTGTTCATTTTTCAGTTATTTCAAATTTCATTAGGTTGAGGCCGCCGTAGTGCAGGGGCACATGGGTAACGGTTGTGGGTTTAATCCGATCTCATCATCCGAGAGAATTAATTATAATTAATTATTATTTTCATTCTGACACTAAGTTGAAGGCCCGGCGCTAAGTTACTCCTCTCAACACGCAATACCTTGGATGCAGCGTTAAGCTGATTTTTGATAAGGTAGAGCCCGGATATCGCAGTAGCGTTTCATGACAACATGTACTAAGATTGTAAAGCTAAAGATTTTGTGTAGTTGAATGTATTTATCTCAATAACAACTATAGTCTAGTTATAATAATAAGATAAATATTGTATAATTTTTATTGTTTTTATCTATTTCTCGTGAAGCTGATTTTTGATAAGGTAGAGCCCGGATATCGGTCAGTGGAGGTATGCGATAATGCGGATTGCAATACCTGACATAGAGTTTACACTTTGTCACCAATATGACACTTTCTTTACTCATTTTCCACCGAATTCTGGAAGCACTGCTGTTGAGTGCCGAAACTCAACGCAGCGCTTTAACTCCTTATCAGAGCGAGAAAATGAAAATATTAAATACTTTATTTCCTCGAATGAGAATCGAACCCACAACAGGTCACGTTCACATTCACACGCCCGTGCCCCTGCAGTTAAATTTTAAATAAAATGTATTCTCTGCGTGCCCATAATACATGGATTATTTTAAATCCACTCAAATTATAAAGAACGCCGTAGGATATTCTTTTAATGAAACATACTGGAACATGAACAGTTTACATTTACAAAAATATAAATCCAAATATATGGATTCTACAAATTTAAATCCAAATATATGGTTTCAATTATATTTAACTATCAATTAGTTGTTGTTAGCAATCCTATACAAACATTATTAATATTGAAAATCTTATTTCAATTTCACGATTATTATTTTTTCGGAGAATACGTATTTTTCAGTTAAAAAAATATATTTATTAAATTTGCCCGAACTAAAAGCATTGCAAAGTACATACGTACGTAAAAGGCACAGAGGTGCGATTTTAAAAGCGATATTTATTTTTTTATTTTCCTCTTGACGAAGAAGGACGAAGTGTCTTAACACTAGGTTCCCCAGATGCCTCCCCATCCTACCATATGCGGGAAACAGCGTATAACTAAAAAAAGTATCAATCATAATAGTATCAATGTTTTTCCAGGATCAATACCAGCAGCAATAGGTTTAATTTGTTTAGCTTACGCGCCTAAGAATATTTACGTAGTGGAATCCATATTAATTATTATATGTGGTTTTAAAATTTCAACGCATGTCGGATTTCATGTAAGTTGTAAGAATAAAAAGTTATTTTAATAAAGCAATATTAAATAAAAAGTAATATTAATTTAAGAAGTTCTGGAAATGGTAAAAAAATATGTAGTGATGTAGGTTCAACGCCTATTTCGGTCTTTTTACCACTAATTGCTTTTATTTATGGAAACAAATAAATTTATAATTAAAAATATATAATTTCCTTTTTATGTATATAAGCTTATTATTTTTAGGTAAATCATATCGACATTTCAAGTAACTTTTCTGGTACTATGATGAGTCTTAGCAACTTTGCGTCTAACTTGTTTGGCTCTCTAGCACCTATAGTTGCTGGTATTATTTTAACTGATGTGGTAAGTTTTCACAAAAATTTTCATTCTTATGTTATTAATTGATATTATATAATAAAATGTAACCTGTGTTTATTCCGTCTATCACTCGCGGGAAACTGCGTGATGCTAAAAAAAAATATTTTATATTAAAAAACTTTTGTTACAGACAAACGAATTTCTTTGGCGCAAGGTGTTCTTTGTATCAGCTGGGTTTTACTTATGTACCAATACTTTATATATTATACTTGGTACAGCTGAAACTGCGGAATGGGACAAGCCCGAAGCAAAATCTATTGATATGAAAGAAATGGAACCGATGCTTAAAGAAAATGTGAATGAAGAAGAAAAATTTTAAATATTGAAGAATTAGAAGAAGAATTACAAGTAAAGTTAAATATAATAAATGTGGTGGGGAAGACGAAATTAAATTATTAAATAATGATAGCAACCGTTGCTTTCATAATGAAGAGAGCGTAGTAGCGTTTCGTGGCAACCTGTACCTATTAAGATTGTAAAGCTAAAGATTTTGTGTGGTTCATTACATTTTTCTCAAAAACAACTAGATCAAACTGAAAAATGATATTAAAAATTATAAAAATGATTTAACAAGGAAGGTCTTCTTCTTCTCAGTCGTTACGCTCTTGACAGAGCGGTCGAGGCCGTCACGTAGACACGTTTTTGGTTTTCGTTATTCTTGCCACAGTTTCATGCCAACAAGGAAGGTAGTAAGATAAATATTGTATCACTTTTATTGCTTTTATCTATTTCTCCATAGTTTTTTTATTGTGTAACGATACGCTGTTATATATTAATTTCATATCTTCATTTAGCAAATTATTTTGTTTGATTAAAAATAAACGTAAAATAATTATTAGGTACTTATTCCAACGCATTACAAAGAACACCTTGATGCTGTATGCAAAATATAAAACAAGTTAATTATTATATTATTTTTAATATAAAGTTTATTAAAAACTTAAAATATATATATTTTTTTTTTTTGTTTTCTTTAAAGTAAACATTATTTTAATAGTAATTACAGTCCGCCTTTTTGTGTTTTTGTCTAAAAGAAAGCTAAAAAAATAAACAGGCAACAAAGAGTGACTCGAATTTAAATATTATTCGAGATCAATAGACAAATCCATACTAATATATGTATATATATTTTTATTATTACAAATTTAATATTCAACACAAGCGTCAAGAAATAAAGTATTTAAATAAATATTTCACTTCCAACCAAGGCCTCATTTATAGTATATAAGCATAATCTGAAATCGATATTGAGCTCTAATACATTCCTAAAATCCAATTCTGCTGATATTGATCTAGTATTCTGAATAATGTTTACTAACGCCTGAATATCATTAGGTGGTGAGTTATGAGCTAAACAACTGAACTGAAACTTTGCTTTGTAATAACTTTCAGGCGTTGTATATTTACAGTAACTATAAGGTTAAATTAATATACTTTTTATTATTTTATTATTAGAATATCCAAAAACTGGTGTAAATTTTCAAGAACTTTCAACTTGCCTAAAATAATGATGGGATATTAATAAACTTTACATGATCAGGATAATTTGCATTTCCTTGCTCTATCTCGTTTTGCTTGACAAGACAAAGTGAACTATAAGAAAGTAGGGGAATGGAGTGTCTTAGCACTAGATTTTCTCTGCCTCTGCCTCTCTCTGTTACATGAGGTATATAGCTTGAAGCTAAATAAACCAAATCAAAGGTTACAAGCAACGTTTCAATTTAAAGCTCTAATATAAGAATATACCCCACAAAGATCCCAAATATAGTTAACCAATTAAAAGTTCACAACTGAAATGTTATCCACGATGAAAATTATCCCATTCTCTCTCTCGCAAAATATTTTATTACTAAAAACTTAGAAGACACTTAGAAAGCTATAATAAAGAAGAACTCTGGGCATTAAAATATTACCTTGTGGTACTCCCCAAGATTAACGTTCAGGTATGGTTTGTAAAGTAAGATCGTTATTTTTATATTTATTTAAGAATTTTTGTGCTTGATTCTGTTTATTTTTTCCCTTTTTATTATTTTAAAAATGGTATTACGGAATAGCTGATGCTATTGGAGATATAGTACAAGATCGTCATGAATACGATTTTTTTGAATGAATAATATTTTGAATAATCTTTAAAAAGGATGGGCTTACGATTCAACGTTCACAAGGAAGTTTGAATTATATTATGTCCATCCTAAGACCCTCAAGTATTTCTATATGAAATTTTATCACAATCGGATCAGCGGTTTGGACGTGATTACGTCACACACAGACTGACAGACAGAGTTATTTTCGAATTTATAATATAAGTATAGATTGAGAATTTTTAACAGAAGAGATTTATATATAGATATATATATATATAGTCGGTAAAGGCCATTATGATATTGTCACGTGTCAAGACCATTAACTAAGTGAGTTAATCATTTACTTGCAAGCTAATTGACAACAAAAACACACCATTAATTTTAAAATTGCACATATATAGCATACCTAATCTAGAAGGAACCTAGTGTTAAGATACTCCCTTCTCATTAATACACTCTTGTCCTCCACTTTATAATGGAACCTATAACCTATGGCGTTCATAGAAACTTGCGCTACAAAATTAAAACCAAGACGAAAGTCTAGAAAGTTACCAGAGCGGACCCAAAAGGAAATTGAACCCACAAACGTCGCGTTTACTTTAAGGTGCTATACCTACACTCAACTGTGGTCATATAAAATAATATTGTTAATATATTTCGCAACTAATTCTCCTAAGTCGAGAAGCCATTGACAAACAAGTTCAAGTATGAAATTAATTCTAATGTAAATTTAATTGCCAAATTACCTTGACACTTCAACACAGTTTAATAAAAGATCGCAATAGCACGATTGTTTTGTAGGCACTGGTCATTGGGTCGCAGGGGTCGCAATAAAGGCTTTTATTATTATTATTATTATTAATACATATTTGTACCTGTATAAATCATTTATTATCCACTGTGTCAATATTGCTTCAACAAATATTTTTAATTTAAAACATAAGATAAGAAAAACAGTAGGCTATAAAAACTTTAATGTACTAGTTAATGGAGTTGTTGGCATTTAATTTCATTATTTACTATAATGTGCTGTATTCTTGACGTCATTGAGATGCGATGGTTATTGGTTCGAGTCCCACTTGAGGGAAAAATATTATTTTCACTTCCCCGGTAAACAAATGTTTGGTAGGGCAAAAGACTGCGTTAGGAAACATCAAAATTATGTTCATAACATCTGTTTTTTGTTGTACTTTATCCATTAAGAAGAAAGATAGAAAGAAAAGAAGTAGTATAAAGAAATGTCGTTATCCACTTTCTCGAGTTACGGGAAGTGCTTTTGTGGCTTGAAAGTACGCACTGCTGAAATCTCGAAATTTTGCGTGTTGAGTGGCGGAACTCAACGCCGCGCTTTACCTCGTTACCAGAGGGATAAAATGAAAATATAAAATAATTCATTTCCTCGAGTGTGAATCGAATCTACAACCTTCACGTTTACAGTCAGTCTTAGATCTATTCAAGCATGATTATTTTATTCATTCGAATGATTGAATAACGACATTCTTAAAATATAAACTTTCATATTTTTTGCCTTAGTTTCACTAATGAAACTAGTACTAGTAATTATTTTGAACTTTTTGTCACAAAAATTGAATGAAAGTTTTTTATTAATTTTTATATATATATAGTTAAAAAGAAAATAGATAGTTTTGCATTAGTGTTACAAGGGCGAATTAAATTATCATGACCATTATTCTGAGTGAGAAGAAAAAATCAGGATGAGGAGCTCAGAGCCTCGGACAAGCGACCTAGGTGTAGATTTAGGATCTCTTTAAAACGATATTATTTGGTCTATTATGTTATATTTCGTTTGGTAGCTATATCAAAATTTTTGTTTCAGTTTCATAATATGTTACGACGAGCTCATTTTTAACTATTTTTTCTTTCTTCTTTTCTTTATATTGAAACTAGAAAAACAAGACAACGAAGAAATATTATTTTTTAGAATAAAACTACCATTTAACATTTCTTTCCGTTTATTAGTTGAATTTAGATCTATAAACTCAATAGTTATCAACTATTGATCGAAGTCAATGCCAACGTTATTACACGTTTCCATTGTACCGTTAAATAAATATCGTAGTTCAAATAACTTGTAACCGTCATTTATATTTTTACGCTGTCTTAATTAATTTAAGTCATTAGTAAAAAGTCTGTCAAGAAATATGTATAATATTTCGAAAGGTAAAACTTCAAGACCTTCTAAGGACAAATACATATGAGACATAACTTTCTTTAATTTAATTGCCCCTATTGTCTCTACTTTGACATAATATTCTACTAGGATTTACGGTTTTGTAACCTATATATTCTGCAAAGACTAAAACAGTCATACCTCCGAATAGAAATCGAACCTACCACCACTGCGTTTACAGTCTAGCACTATGCCAATGCGTATATGTATTATATTAAAAAAATCACACATAAAGTAAATATGAGGTATTATACAATGGATACATTACATCACAAGAAAAAAAACGAAATAAACAATAATACCGTAGTAGCATAATAGTGACCAAATAGGATTAACAGCGTGCGCACGCGCAATAAACCACGCTGGTTTCTGAACGAAATCGATCGAAAATATAATTTAAAATCGTTTAAAAATATTTATTTTTATATTATTATTATTTTTTTGTGTTGTTTTATTAAATAGTGACAGTGCGAAGCAAAATGACTGAAGAACAAGATGTGAAGAAGCCAAGTGGGTTTTTGTTTAACGTTTTTTTTATAATTTTCCTCTTTGAGAATAATCAGAAACTATTATATTATTTATAGTAATTTCTAATATTACTTGAGACTTTTCCCGGCTTAGGGGCAGCAGTTTGTGGGTTCGATTCCTACTCGAGAGAATGAGATATTTTATATTCATTTCTTTTTTCTGGTAACGAGGTAAAGCACTGCATTGAATTCTGCCACTTAACACGTAATCCTTGAAAAAAAAAAACAACTATGTACCATCGGTATTGTGGTCTCTAAAATCGGGGTTTTCCTCTATTGTCTCTTTCTACTCTCTCTTGCTTAATAAATGTTTTAAATCATTCTTTAATTATTTATTCATTGGACATCCCTAAAATACATGGGCACGTTCTCCTTATAACTGACGCTGACATTAAAAGTCAATTTAAAATCTATTTTGAAGATAATGATTGCCATAAACCATATTGTACCTATTAATTATATAAGTCTTTATATAATTAATAGGTACAATAATAATATACGATCTTTTTTTAAAATATATCTTAATATTTAAATTTGCTTATGTTAAGGAACTGTCTGTAGACTGATTTGACCTTTTAAAATTCTATTTGTTTTATGAATACATACTTAACGTCTTTGCATACACAAATTTAAAGTTATCAGTAAATTTAAAGTCTAAATATGGATCTATTGGTCCATATGTAGACTCATAATGTATTCAGCTTAGTATAAATCCAATAAAATATAATCAATTGAGGATAAGAAATGTAACACAAGGCAGTCTTGTGTATTATCACTACATTTATTTTCTTAATCACAAGGTTAACTTAAAATACTAAGTTAAGTTAAACCGTTATAGTTCAGTGGTGTTGTTTCTGACTCTGCAAACGGCTGTTGTGAATTCGAGGCTAATTTCTTAGAATATTATGGTAGGCAAAATAGTGTTAAGACAGTATAAATATCTATTATTCTTAGAATGTCTATGTTCATTTCCTTTTGTTTTGCCTAACCTTTCGCACATAGCAGAAAAGAAAGGAAATGAAAATACTGAATATTTCAATTTCTCAATAGGAAATCGAACCCACAATCTGTCACTAGCTTTGTTTACTAACTGAGCTGGAAAATTATATACCATAATCCATACCTATATTATAAATTCGAAAGTAACTCTGTCTGTCTGTCTGTCTGTCTTTTACGCAATCAGGCCCAAACCGCTAATTCTATTGTGATAAAATACACATATAGAGATATTTTAGCCGCATCCGGGCCCACTAGTATTATTATAAATATAATAAACGATTGCAACGCATACATCGGCAGAAATGTGCATACTAAGAACTTAACCATGTCAATTTTTTTTAAACGTGGACATATTTTTGTTGAATTGTGAACTGCAAAAACAGCTACAGTACAAATATTCAACTACGGCGACCTCAAAATTAGACTCAAGAAAAAGTTAGAAACAGGAAAAAGTTAACTATATTGGACATAACCTTAAATTTACAATATTAATTAAATCAATTTTATACGCTGCATTTCTTAGGATATTTATTAATTATTATTCTAGTGTTGGAGTTTGGAATGAACATATCATAGGAGGTAAAAAAAATAAACACACAAGCAAGTCCGGGTTATGTTCTCACAATATTCCTTAAAATATATCAAAAGCTGATGATTAATGAGTCAAATAATCAAGCTACATTTGAGGTGTACCTCATAAAAAGAAGAACCACAAAAGCTATAGATATCACAAATAACAGAAATCTCTGATACCATAACATATAAAATCATAATAGAAGAAGAATGAAGGAAGAAGAATAAGAAGGAATTAATTAAATTAAATTTATTCTCGTCTGGTCAAGTAAAGATGTCAAATTAAAACTTCTCTGAAATAAATGTAATGAAAACAACGTATATTTGTAATAATTTTGTGAACATTAATCACTGTGAAATATGGAGCTTCTGCATCTACTAATTTAGTGTTTTGGCTGTATTGGCTGAACAGAGTCGCAGGAACGAGCAACAAGCTGCCGAAGAATTTCAGCCCAGATGCCTTTAAGAATATTATTTATTTTATTTCTATATTTTTTCTATTTAAATTATTTTATAAAAAATATGCTTGCAAAATGGCGTTTTCGTGCGCGTTTCTAATATATATCTAATAGGTACATAGTACTATGCAAAGCTGTCATCAGTTATTTATTGAATACACGTATTTTATTATTTATTTTATTGTCTCTGAATACAATTTTAGAATAACGTACGTTTTAAGTACCTTCAATGACGTAATCTTGTATTTTTATGTATAGCAAATGTTTTTTTTTTATATAAAATTCTACTAATACAATATTATAAAAGTGAAAATTTCACTTTCACACAAATTACTGGACGGATTTTGATGATACTTTATAGCTTTTCCATAAGGATAATACACGGGCCTCAGTTTATGTACTAAATAGACTGAGTATGTAAGTACTACGTAAATATATACAAGTGAGGGAAGCCCCGTTTAGGTCGCCATTGAAATATTAATTTTATTATTCAATATGAACATTATTATTATTCAATATGATGATTATGTAGATTGCACGTTGAATTACAGAACTGAACGCCGCGGCTTGTCTCATTACCAAAGCGAGGATATAATGCTTTCAAATGATTGAAAATCGAGTTTATAACCGTCTCGTTTACAATGAAACAATGTGCCGCTTCGCCAAAACGGCCTCAAGAATACGTAACCTAACGCCGCGCTTTTTTAACCAGAGCGGGGAAATGTCAATAATTAAATAAAAGGATTAAATAAACCTTTAAGGAAACAAGCTAGCTAAATTTAACTAATTTATTACAATTAAATATTGCAACATAATATTAAAGCGTATTTACCTCCACAGGTATTCAATATAAGGAGGAAAAACGTATGTTCCAATAACTTTCGTTATTGCACGAGACTTGCAACTCGCAAGACTGTAATTATGGAATTCCTTCACATACTTTCTTTACATACAGCTATGTTAATACATATTTGTAAATAAAACCTGAGCTCAAATCCATAAGATCAAAACTTATTTTAAAGGCCGTTTTGGCGCAGGGACGACTGTTCACTTGGGGCGAGGGTGTTCGATTCCCGCTCGCGCTCGGGGAAATTAATTATTTAATATTTTCATTTCCTCAGTAACTTATGTAAAATCTATTAAGTGCTGTTCCAAACACGATTTGAACCCATTACCATCTCTACAAAGTACTTCAATTCTCTATATAGTATAATATTTATGTATATTAAATGAATTACAAGTTTTATTCGCATACAATCGTGTTTTTACATATATGGGTATATGCATGTAGATTACATTACCATTAAAATCCAAAAAAAGCTAAAATTTAACTTAGTTAAAGTCATTTCATTAGATTTAAACGTACGTTGATGATATTTTTCTCGTAATTATCAATTCAATGACTAGGTTTAATCATCTCGTATAACAACGTCCTGTCACGTGACGTAGGTAATTGTTACGTAATTACGTTTTTATCTAAGAATTTTATTTCAAGATCTATATATTATATTGCAAGTTATATATATTTTAACTTCATGATTTATCCCGTATATTGCAGGGTAGGGGGGATAAACTATTGTTAAGATACTCTTGTTGCCTATTTTCCGCATTTCCAAGTAGTCTGGGTATATTTGAAAATATAGAAAAAAACTGTTTAAAAAAGCCCGCCCGTCGAGGCTTCGGTACCAATTTCAGTATAAAAGGTCAAAGGGAAGTACAATTTATAAAAGTTGACAACCTTAAGTGATAAAAGTAGTTCCAGTTTCATATCTACAAGCGACCTCTAGAAAAAGTCTTGACAGATGGACAGACGAACAACAAAGTGTTTCTATAGGTCCATTTTTAACCGACTTCTGTAAGAAAAGGAGAACCTCCTTTTGATAACCATCAATTCGACTGTATTTTTTTTTTACCTTTTGAGTTACGGTTACTAAAAACAATCGCTATAGTGGAGATTCGAAGTCGTAACTATCCCATTGCGCCAATATGATATAATATTATCTTACATATTCATTCATTTTTAACCAACTTCAAAGAAGGAGGTCAATATGACTTAATATTACGAGTATGTAACGATTCTTCCGATTCTTCTGATAACCTCAACTCAAATCTGTTATCGATTATATGGATCATTATCATCGATATCTCATACCTGTCAGTTACCTATATGAATAACTCAAAAAAGATTAAATCGATTTTGATGGGTTGTTTTGAATAGTTTTCTAACTTAGTTTATACATCATCTACACGATTATTGATTATCGATTATGAGATTATGAGATATTATTATCAGAATCTTAAAGTCATAACGAGTAATATATTTTTTTAAATTAATCTAACTATATTTTAAGTTACATCATAATAGGGTCAGTAGTTTTAAGATATCAGACTTCCAAGTCAGTTTACTTTGTAAAATTACTTTTGTATAATAAAAAAAATATTTTACAGAATCATTCCTTGGCGTCAGGCATCTTCAAGTCGCGCTTCTGTTCCTGGCGCTTGTTTTGGCGTTCTCCATGCGAGTCAACATGAGCATGGCGATAGTTGCTATGACAGACCAAACTTTGGATAATGTGAGTATTTAATTTATACATATTAAGTATAATTTTTTTATTATTATTTTTGTTTAATATACTTTTAATTTCTTAAGGCCATCGTGTGCACACAAGTAGGCGACTGTAATAGTTAAGGGTTCGGTTCTCACTCGGGGAATGAATGAAATATTTTTTATTTTGTCGCTCTGCTAGAGACTAAGCTCGGTGTTGAGTCCTACTACTCAATACTCAATGTATGGTTTCAAGGTTCCCTCCTTCAAGGTGCCTACCCTGCTGTATGTGGAACAGAGTGTGAAGCTAAAAAAATCCTAGGAAGTGATATGACTTCTCACGAATCGGGGTATACAGAGGCATTTGCGTGTTAAATTGCGCAGAACTTAACGTTGCACTTTATCTTAAAACAACAGAGAAATGAAAAAAAAATACTATATAATCATTCCCCGACTGGAGATTGAACCAACACGCTCGTCAGGTGCTGTACCACTGCGCCCTAATGACAATCGTATCCTAAGCGAAGCGTGAAGACAGCATAAAGTTATTTACACGAAACATCACGTTTTTTGCTCATTTCGATTACATTGTCTTGACTTTAATTTATATTATAATAAATGTTGTGAGGATTATTTTTCTAGAAGGACACGTTCTTCTAAATCTTGTTTAAGAATCTGGTTTGACAAATATATTTCTATGTAAATTATGTAATAAGCAACTTATATTTAGAGTAATATGTTATGGTCAGTGGTTATGGTAAGTGAATATTGTATTGTTATGAGAAAAATATCCTAAACCAGAAAATCTTAAATCTGAAAATCTGACCCCATTCGGGGGAATTATTATTATAGTAAAATCATTTTCGCATCTAATGTCTAATTGGTCCAAAGCCAAAGGAATATTAAAATCTAAAGTAAGCAACATGGTTTCGCGACTTAAAATCTTTTACCTACTTCACAAAAATGTCTATGCTTGAAGATAATATAAACATAATATTATCAATACACCAGCACTGATTACATCAATCCTAGATTGTCTTTTAAGTACTTAGATATCTAATAGTGAAATAGTGAAATAAAATCTTACGAAAACAGCGATAAGAACGAGCATATCGTAAATATTGAGATTGATTTGCAACAGGTGATTTGCAACGACTTATAAAATTAATATTATAAGCGACTGGTTGTGGATTCGATTCCCATTCGAGGAAATGCAATAATTATTTTATTAATGTAATTAAGTATTAATTCTGGTTAAAATAATAATATTATTTTAAAATAATAATATTATTTTAACCAGAGCAAAGAAATTAAAATATAAATATGCGGTATACAGCATGAAGCTGATTATAATTGGTTTAAGAATTAACCATGAATAACAGAGATAACCTAGTGTTAAGACACTCAGTTCCACACTTTCCGCCAAATTTTCTAGACATTCTCTACCAAAGCGGGATAAAAAATGAATATGTTTTTAATATACACATTTCTCCAATCAGGGATCCAGGGTAGGCAGAATGAGGGTATCCTTAAGGTACTCCGTTCCTCACATTTTCCTTCCACCCGATTTTCGAGGCATTGTGGGTTGTGTGGTGGAACTCAACGCCGCACTTTATCGATTACAGCGGTAAATCGAAAATAATTCTAATAAAGTAATTTTTCTGATTGATTATAAAACCAATGACCATGGGGCTTATTGACTGTATTTACATAAATAACCAACAAAACATATTAATTTATTTCTTTGTTACAGTCCTTCGATTGGAACATTAAAATACAAAGTGTTATCCTATCCTCGTTCTTTTGGGGATACATTGTACTCCAAATACCTGGGGGGGAACTGGCTGCAAAGTTTGGGGGCATGATCCTGATAACAATATGCGTTGGTATAAACTCAGCTGTATCATTGCTTATACCAATTTGTTCGTATTATGTAAGTACATTAGTAACTATTTTATTTCCATGTTTATATGTATTTATTGTTTTTAGAGGTAAAAAGGGAATTCTAGTATTTACTATTTTATTCATTTCAGTATTTGTAATAGCCAAAAGCGATTCTGACTCGAAGAAATGATATATTTAATATATATAAATGAAATATATCACATTTTAATTTGTTCGTTTTGGTGGCGAGGCAAAGCACAGCGTTGAGTTTCGCAACCCAAGACGCAATGCTTCCAGAATTCACCGAAAAATGAGGAAGAGAGTATCTTAATATTACATTCCCTCTGCCTACCCTTCTACTAAAAAAGTAGCAAAAGTAGCAAAGTAGCAAAAGTTGTTATGACAAACACATGTAAATTGAGCCTCGATGATATCATAATCTATCTATTGACACTACATAGATATTTGTTTGTTTTTACTATTTGTCAAAGCCTATCACGTTGTCCCTTATCGTTATCAATAATTTCAAGATATATAATGACAAGATACAATATAATGTGGTACGCACGTCAACTCGCTTAATAGTAAACAAGTTTATCTAATAAAGCTTTCGGTCATCTTCGGCTCGTTGTTTGATCAGGTAAAATGCGGTGTTGGGTTCCGCCGTGCCAATAAATGTCTCCAAAGTGGTTAAAGAGTGGAGAACGAAGTGTTTTGATGCTAGAATCTTTTTCCTACAAAATAACTGCGGGTGACTCTTAATTGTAAAAAATATTATGTAGACATTTACATAGAACCATCTTCGTAGAGCAATTATAATTGCAGAAGATAATAGTGGGTTCGAATCCTATGGGATGTACTATTTACATTTAACACATTTTGAATACATTATTTATGAAAGTAATTCTTTAAAAAAAAAAGAAACTGCACAATCTAACTCTTATAAAGGCACGTTCTGACCTCAAGGTTCTAATCGAAATTAGTTGTGAACCAATTAATTATAGAAACGAACCAGCTGACATAATTTTGATTGATATAATGTTACTTTCATTCGTGCTTATTTTTACGATTTTTCTATCGTCTATATAGAACGATAAGTTTCTAATTATTATTATTGTACTATACAGTGCCCATGACTTTCGACAGAACTGCCTACCTTTAGTGATGCGGAGAATATCTTTCTATTTCAAAATCAAAACGAAAAATATTTTTATTTATTACTTTATTATTTTTTTCATATTAAATATTTTTTTAGGGTGGATGGAAATTAGTTTGTGCTTGTCGTGTAGTGCAAGGGCTGTCTCAAGGCTTTATTTTCCCGTCCATACACAATCTAATAGGTAAATGGGTGCCATTAGAAGAGAAAAGTCGTCTTGGTACAGTGATATATGCAGGTAAGCTTAATTAAAGCATTTTTAAAGCATTCTCTATCTATATATATAAAATCGAAAGGTCACTCACTCATCACGAAATCTCAGAAACTACAAGTGCTAGGAATCTCACCTCATTTTGCATAGGAGTTACTTATAGGACGTAGGTGCTCGCTAAGACGGGAATTTGCAATATTCGACTTCTAAGGGGTTGTTTTCGGAGTAGAAAGTTTGTATGAAACTTCGTTACTACAAATGCTAGGAGTCTCAAATTTTGCATAGACGTCACTAGGACGTAGTCATGGACACAGAAATTAATAATAACATAGTTGACGCGGGTGCAACCGCAAGCGGGCCGCTAGTATCTACTAAAAGAGTGGAGAAATCCCAGCTTCACGCTGTATCCCGCATACATCAAGGTAGGCAAAGGGAACCTAATCTTAAGACACTCCGCCTTCTGCCAGTTTCTGCCGAATTCTGGACGCATTGTATGTTGAGTGGCAGAACGCCGCGCTTTGCTCGACATTGGAGCGGAGAAATGGAAATATAAATGTAAAAAAATATTTCACTTCCTCGAGTGGGGATCGAACCCAAAATCGTCGCGTTACAGTCACACCCTTGTACCGCTGCGCCACGACGGTCTCGAAAACCCCAATAAATTGTAACTTCATTTTTGGCAATATCAGAGATTTTACAAAGTAACTGATGCAAGCCAACGCTGAAGTAGTTAACCGGATTTCCCAAAGTGAGACATTGAACTCACGACCATCGTGAAAATAGTCTTTTTTAATTTTATGCCGTCGTGGCGCATCAAGCAATAGCACAGCAATATTTACATTTTATAATAAAAGTTTGAGAAACATAATTTCCTTGTTTACATTTTGTCTCGTGCCATAATCATTAGTGTATACGTCACAATTTTACAATGGCATTTGATGAACATTAGAAAACAAAATACATACGATTACATATCTAAACTGTCATCTAACGATATCAACATGTTAGAATTGACATATTTAGAATGCGGGCACGTGATAGAACGTCATTCAGTATGAGTGGCCATTAGAAAAATATTTTTCTTAGATATGAATTAAACACTGAGTATTGAGACATTCTTTTCTCCACACATTCCCCAATTTTATTTTTAATTTATTCCCCCGGAAGCCGTTAAGCCCGAGCTCTACTACGAGTTGAGTGGACCCGTTAAGGACTACGTTCAACTTATTTCCACTAATTTTATATGGAAGAAAGAGGCCATTCCACACGGTCATTTCTCTTTTGTGCTGAAAACCAGGTTTTATTCTAAAGAATATTTGCTTACTTACTCATAGAGGAGTTCAAAATAAGATGACCTTATTTGAACATACGTTTGCATACCACATACATAAAACATATTGTAATAATAACAAAATAATTAGCCATGAAAGATGTATTTTTTTTGGTCTTTGTCAAAAATAATTCATGCAGAAACGAAGGCCAAACAAAGACTTATATTAATAGTATTTCTGTAAACGTTAAATGAAATTTAAATGTAAAACATTTTTTATGTTTACTATTGAAAAGATACGTTACCGTCACTTATATACTTTTGTCTGTTCGCATTTATGATCATAACTATTAATAATTGAGAAACATTAAATCAAAGTTTATCATTATTTCAGGCGCCCAACTGGGAACTGCTCTTCAGTTGTTAGCATCAGGATTCATAGCAGATTTCTGGGGATGGCCAGCAATTTTCTACATTAATGGAACTCTAGGTGCTATTTGGACAGTTGCTTATGTCTTCCTGGGGGCAGATTCGCCAAGAAACTCTAAAATGATTAGCGCAGAAGAAAGAATGTACATACAAACATCTCTAGGGCATGTTGGCAGTGTCCATAAGGTAGGTTGGTTCATTTATGTTCATTTCGTATCCGTATATTTCTATACTAATATAACAAAGCTGGTAAGTTTGTTTCAATGCTAATCACTGAATCTCTTTAATTAGAAAGGTTGGTCATAGATTAGTTTTTCAATGTCAAGATATTTATTAGGATCCTGGTGTGATATTAAATAAAATGCATAATGTTTCTAAGTAAAAGTACGCACTACAATGCTTCAAGTTGTATCCCGAATATTACAGAAAGGGAGTTTAGTGTTAAGACACTCCGTTTCTGAATTATGGTGACATTCTGTATAATGGAATTTACAGCCTCGCTTTTTCTTGTCAGAGCAATAAAATCAAAGAATCGAATCGAACCCACAACCCGACTTACAGTCCGAGTCAGTTAGTTGCACTACGCCACAAGAGCCTATTACCACAAAAGTAAATCATAATAAAGCAGTGTTCATACTAGACCATTGCTAATTTCCATTTCATGACCATAGAATCCGTCAACCACGAATTATCAACCACTTATCCGTCAACCACCAATTACCAATAATTTATCAAAGGACATTCATATTATATTTAATTCTACTATTGCAAATTTTATTTTATCTCATTGCTGTGTAGAAAGGAATTTTTAAGTACGGCTGGTGAGAGGTCTATATTACCTTGTACCTTACATACTACTGGTTGACATTCCGAAATGCAACATTTACATTTTATTCTTTATGTTTTGAAATTGTAATAAAATATTTTTGTTAGCTTCTTAGTGTATTCCGCTAAGCCTGGCTTAGTAAAAGCAAGGTAGGCAGAGAGATTATAGTGTTAAGACATTCCGTTATTTATTACTATATTACTTTTTCTTTTTAGAAACTACCAACACCATGGAAAGCTATATTTAGTTCGCTTCCTTTTATTTCACTCATAGTAGTCCATTGTGGTCAGAATTGGGGCTTCTGGACACTAATGACTGAAATGCCCTCCTATATGAAACAAGTATTAGGCGTTGATATAAAGGCGGTAAGTTATGAGTTTGTTATTTTTATGCTTTAAGAGGAGAATGGAGTACATTTTTTATCTTGGATACTAAATGAGGATTTAAAATGAGGAAAAAAAAGTATGTGTTTCTTTGTTATTTCATACTAGAACACCCTTAGAAAAGTCCTTTCCCCTAAGAAGAGGTCAAATCCATAATCATCGCCTTTACAGTCAAATACTGCGCCAGGGTCAAAAACAATATAATTTTTAAAATCTTTAAGTATAAATAAAGATATAATTATCTTCATTCGCATAATGATGCAATCCGCACTTTACTTCGTTCATTTTATTTTATCTTGCTTTAGTTTTTAAAGTTCCGTAACAAAAGTGTACAGTAAAACGTGACCCTATTATTAAGACTTGGCTGTATGACTGTCGGTTTGTCCGTCTATCGTTAGGTTGTATCTCATGAACTGTGATAGTTAGATAGTTGAAATTTTTACAAATAATGATTTTGTACCTCAATAGAAATTATTGCCGGTAGAGTAATACATACATAGAAGTAAATAAATATTTATGGAGGCTAACATACAAAAAACGTGATTTTTTGCCGTTGTTATACAACATTATACTGAACCCTTCGTGTGGGAGTCCGTCTCGCACTTGGCCATTTTTTTCTGTATAATTGCGATAGTTGAGGGTAAATTCAACACTCGAGGAAATAATTATATTCATGGGGATAGTGTACAAGTGAATGTGGGGAAGGGGGTGTATTAAAAATAAAATTCCCGTTGCCTACTCTGCTATGTACAAGTTGCTTTTTAGTTTATATTATCATTTATTTTTCTAATATTTACTTAATGACCCAAGAGCACAAATTGATGATGACTCAAATTTTACACTTTTCCACTTACGAGTTTATATGTATATTGCTCGCTGGGTGAAACCCAACTACTAGCTTTGTCTAGGTATTCCTAGTGTATTGAGAAAACGCTTATAATATAAGTAGTCACGCTTATTTTAAGTGGTCATGTTTGATTGTTTTGTCGTGCGAGTGACTTTTGATTGTTTTATCGTGTTTATTTAATACAGGTAGGTAGTTCTAATGACGACAAAACTGTATTTTAACATGCTTTTAAAACGTATTACCTAAGCAAGTATTAATAAAATAAGATTAACATCTTCTATCCAAAAATAAAAGAAAGAGTAAAAGGTGCAAAATTATTGCACCGTGCACACAAAAATATTTAATTTATCAGGGAATTTATGGTAATATATAAAAAAAACATATATATCGGTCCATTTGTTCAGGAGGTACAGTTCCTAGTATAGTATTATATAAGATAGTGCTATTTTCTTTCATTTCAGAATGGAGTAATGTCAGCCATGCCATATTTAGCCATGTATTTGCTGAGCTTCCCCATTGGTTTCCTGTCAGATTATATCTTAAAGAAGAATTGGCTATCGATCACAGCTTGCAGAAAAGTATCCAATTCCATAGGTTAGTAGCGTTTTAATGTTTAGATGTTCCAAATATAATGTCTCGTTTTTGAGATGCAATGAATGTCTCGAGAATATTGCATTTTAAATGGAGGGAATTAACGCTTTGTCTTGTTACCAGAGAAAGGAAATAAAAATTATTAATTATCTAGAGTGAGATTCGAACCTGCTACAGTTGTGATTACAGTCAGACAATAGTCCAATAGATGTATCACGACGGCTTGTGTAAATATGTATACATATATATTATTTTTTATTAATTAATAAATAAATAATCAATTATTTTCCAAATTCCAGGTCACTTCGGCCCAGCCCTTGCTCTATGTGGTCTTTGCTATGTACCGCCCGGCTCAGTAGCTATGGCAGTAACATTACTGACGCTTGTAGTTGGTTTGAATGCTGGCCACTACACTGGTTTTATGGTAATATATTATTAATCAAGAAATCTCTTTTCGAAATCATCGATTTGCAGTGCTTATAAATATTCTAAATTAATATTATTTTTAATTTTCCTGAGTCAGTTATGCTGTCTTGAACTCAAGTAAAAAGTAGAAAAATGTCTTAACTGTGGCGTAACAGGTTAAATACATAACTTTATAGTACAGTGTTTAATGCTGACATCTTCGATCCCTACTCCAGAAAAGAATATTTATTTAAATTTATATTTCCATTTCTTCGTTCTGTTGTCGAGACACGCGTTAGTTCCGCAACTCAACACGCAATGCCTCTAGAATTCAGCGGAAAGTGGGGAACGGTTCCCTCTGCCTACCCTGCTGTGTGCGGGATACAGCGTGAAGCTGATTTAATAAAATTTTTTTTTGACGTTTACAGCTGGTACACATAGATATGGCGCCGAACTTCGCGGGAACTCTTATGGGCATCACGAATTGTATAGCGAATATTATATCCATCATCGCACCTCTAGCAGCCGGAGCCTTACTTCAAGATGAGGTGATTTTACTTTCTTCTTTTTGCATTACTCTCCATAATATCTCTAGTTCGTTCTTTGTCTAAGCAAAGTGGAAAAAGTTGTGTGAAATTTATCCCAAAATAAACTAGGCAAGAAGTACATATCTTACTTTACTTATCGAAATACATGACTATTTACTATCCGAGCTTAGAAACAGTGGTTTTACCATAATTTACGTAAAAATGTTAATTTACTGCAGTGTTTGCAAGGAATTTATTTAGCTTTGAATCCCAATAAATCTTGCCAATAGAATATTCTGTGATTTTTTTGAAAATATTTCCTTTAACGAGAATTAGAAGACTCTCTCTCTCTTAGCAATTCTTATTATATATTTTTTTATATCAGAATTGGCTGAGACTGCAGTTTTCTATGTATGGTCCTTTAAATGTTACGAAAATAATTCAAATGAGAAAATAAATAATTTTGTAGTATAAGCGGGCGAAACCGTGAGCGGGTCGCTAGTAGTGAATAAACCTACAGTTGCGAATCACATTAATAATGCTTAATGGTGTTATAATGAAAACAGATTAGATATAACAAACAAATAAAGGATAATTATAGGCTTTTATCGTTTAATAGTAATTAAGTTTTATATGTATTTTAAAATAAGTTTTCCTTTGAAATTGTTTGTACATTTGCAAGATCTGAACATATGGTTGTCAGTGTAATTCACATAGAAAGATATTATCGACTTAGAATGTAATCCTGCTAAAAACCTATAAATTCTTAGGAAAGTCAAAAAACTTGTTAAAAATAATGACTATAATTATTAGAAGGCACGCAAGCTTTTTAGGAAGCCTTCATGTTTTTTTACGTGACCCTTCTACAATATCAGATACTGTGTTCTCAAAGATCAACACAGGTTTCACTCTCCTTCCTTTACCACTCGTTTCTCATAAATCTTTTCTGTAATATAGTCACACATTCTTTAGACTTGGCAGAAGGGACCTGGAAACCTAGTGTTAAGACAATCGGTTCCCATTCAAAACACTTCCGTTCCCCATTGACCACCGGATTTTAGAAGTATGCATGGTGAGTGGCTGAACTCAATGCCGCGTTTTTTTGCCTCGTTAGCAGAACTAGGAAATGTTTCCTCAAGTGAGAATCGAACCTGTCGTACACTTGTCTGGTGTACAATATAATGTATTTTACCTTATTTTTCTTCTTTTTCAGACCGATGCTAACGAATGGCGCAAGGTGTTTTTCGTTTCTTCAGCTGTTTATATCGCGTGTAATGTATTTTTCATCGTGTTTGGTTCCTGTAAGACCCAAAGCTGGAATGAAGTGAAGAAATGATGAATTTATTAATTAAAAGATCAAAGAAATTTATAACGTAGTTTAATAATTGACGAGATTCCACAGAGCACAGATTATAACAACAGTTAGTACAAAAGTGAGGTGACACATTCTGCCATAGTGTTGTATCAATCGGTAAAGTCAAATTTTAATATTTCAACACTCTCACCAAATTTGAACTTTAAATCTACAAGTTATACAAAAGCAGAAGAATTCAACACTCTCACCAAATTTGAACTTTCAATCTATAAGTTATACAAAAAAATATAAAAATGTTCATTTTAACTTTAACCATTATGCACTTACATATAACAAACTCTTAGTAACTACACTTACAACTTGAGTTGTCATACTTAGTTAATACAATTTTATAAAATTGATAATTGTTTAACACCAATTTTATCTCTAAGATATTGAAATTTTTCTTTGGGTAAAGCCTTAGTAAAGATGTCAGCATATTGTTCTTTGGTATTTACATATTTAAGATCTATTTCTTTCTCTAAATATTTTTCTTTAATAAAATTATATCTTATATCAATATGCTTGCATCTTTTGTGGTAATCTACATTTTTAATTAAACAAATTGCACTTTGATTGTCAATGTTTAAACAAATAGAGTTCTGGTTAAATGCATTTATATCTATTAATAATCTTTTTAACCATATGGCTTCTTTGGTTGCTGAACATGCAGCCATGAATTCTGCTTCAGTAGTGGATAATGCCACACTGTGTTGACGTTGTGTTGCCCATGTCACAGCAGCACTATTTTTTATGAATATATATCCTGTCAAAGACCTACGTGTGCAAGTATCTTTTGCATAATCTGCATCGCTGTAGCCTTCAAGGCAGCTCTTCGAGGGCGAGTAGCATAGACCATAGTCTTTTGTTCCTTTTAAGTATCTAAATATTTTCTTTACAACATTCCAATGTGTTTGATTATAACTATTCAAATAGCGACTCACCAAACTGACTGCGTACATTATATCAGGCCTGCTTACCACTGCAAGGTGCATTAGTGAACCAACAGCTTCTCTGTACTGTATATTCTTGTCTGGTGTTTCAGTTCCCTTTTCTAGAGTTGTATGTGGGTCAACTGGAATGTTATTACTGTTAGCATTGTTCATATCAAACTTACATAATAATCTCTCAATGTATTTTGTTTGGTGGATAAAAATACATTTTTCAAATCTTTCTAATTGCATTCCTACAAAACTCTTTGGATCACTCTGTGTAATTTCAAAATTATCTTTAAGTTCACATATTACTATCTGTAATGCTTTGTTTGACTTTGACATCAGTAGACCGTCATCAACATATAGTAATAAATAGATATTATTATTATCAACATTTCCAAGATAAACACATCTATCTGCATGGCTGTTCTTAAATCCATATTTCTTAAGCAGATTGTCAAATTTTTGATTCCAGCATCTTGGTGCTTGTTTTAAACCATAGAGTGAACGATTAAGTTTACATACCTGATTTGGTGAGACATCCAAACCTTCAGGTGCTCTCATATAAATGTCTTCTTTCACATCTCCATATAAAAATGCAGTCTTGATATCAAACTGCATCATTTCATATTCATGTTGAACAGCTTCTGAGAGTAAGATTCTTATTGAATCATATCTTGCTGTTGGTGAGTAAACTTCAGTGTAGTCAATATCTTTTATTTGTCCACATCCTTTGGCACATAGTCTTGATTTAAACACTGACCCATTATCTTTTACTCTGAAAACCCATTTACAGTCAATTAGTCGTACTCCTTTTGGTTTTTCAATTAAACTCCAGGTGTTGTTCTTTTGGTGTGCATTTAGTTCTTTCTTGATTGACTGTTTCCATTTCTCAGCATGCACATTGTCAGTGGATATTGCTGCAGCATAGGTTTCTGGAACATCATATTGATCAATTATTTCGTCTGCACACATATAAGTATTACCTTGCATTTTAGCAGTCCGCATTTTAGATCTAGTTGTTATATTTCGTTCTGATTCCATTTCCTCAATTGTTTCATCTGGTTCATATATAGATCCATCATCTGATTGGTAGGAGTCTTCAGTGCTTTCAGATGTTGTGTCATTATTAGTCGGGCTTTCATTTTCAATTTTTGATTCCGAGACCGAATCAGATAATGGCATCGCTGCATAATCTCTCTTTACTGAACTTTCAATAAAAATTGCATCTCTGCTGATTAAGGTTTTTCTTGTCTTTGGATCAAAGAACCTATAGCCTTTTGTTTGTTCACTATAGCCCACAAAGATCATCTTTATTGCCTTTGGATCCCACTTCCTGTTTTTTTCTTTAGGGATGTGAACCATAGCTTCACAACCAAAGACTTTTATATTACTAATATCTGGCCTTTTACCAGTCCATTTTTCTTCTGGTGTTAAATAATCTAACACCCTTGTTGGACATCTATTAGTGATATGTGCTGCTGTTGTCACTGCTTCAGCCCAGTATTGTTTATTTAGTTTTGCATTAAGCAACATACATCTTGCTCTTTCTAATAGAGTTCTGTTCATTCGCTCTGCCAGACCATTTTGTTGAGGGGTATAGGGGGCGGAAGTTTGATGAGAAATGCCAGACATTTTAAGAAAATGCTTAAAATCATTGCTTAAATATTCATTCCCATTATCAGTACGGAGTGTTTTTTATATTAAAACCAAGTTTATTTTCCACTAAGGCTTTAAATTCCTTAAATTTTTCAAACACTTCTGATTTCTTATTTAATATGTATATAAATACCTTTCGAGTGAAGTCATCAATGAATGTAACAAAGTAACGGGCACCTCCAAGAGATGATACCTCCATGGGTCCACAAACATCAGAGTGGATGAGTTCCAGTACATTTTGAGCTCGTGATCCCTCAGTAGGGAAAGGTATTCTTGATTGTTTTCCTTGTAGACAAGAAATACATATTACTTTTTCTTTATTTTCCAACTTCAATCCAGAGCTTTCTGTTAATTTATTCAAGTCTTCAAAATTTAAGTGAGCCATTCTCTGATGCCATAAATACCAGTCATTTTCTTTTGTTACAGATGTGTAGGCAGGCATACTATGAGTATTCAGTTTGTACATATTATTACTCATCTTTGCAGTGGCAACTTGTTCATTATTTCTGTTTGATATTTTACAACCTTTGTGATCAAATTGTACTTGACATCCATTTTTAATAATTTGACTGACAGATAAAAGATTGGTGGCCAAACCAGGAACATAAAGAACATCTTTAACTTGAATTGTATTCATCTTGCCATTACTGCCGATCACATTTAAATTTACTTTACCACAAGATTCCACTAAAAGTTTCTTGTCATCTGCCACTTTTATTGTATTTATTGGTGGTGGTATTTTGTCATATAGCCAGTCACTGTGCATAGTCATATGCATTGACGCTCCAGAGTCTATAAACCATCCATTTTCATTGTCTTCTGTCGCAGAAAATACTGCCACATAGTTTCCACTTTGATCTGACTGTTTCTTCTTATGCCAACAGTGTTTACTTATATGTCCATATTTGTTACACACAAAACATCTTGGACCTTTACTTTTAGTTGTTTTCTCTGAAGCTTGTTTGGCAACCTGCAACTTATTCCCTTTGTGTTTATTCACATATAATGCATTACTTTCAGAGCTTCTTACATCTTGTAATAGCTTAGTTTTCACAGCATCAGCAGTTATTGCCACACCGGAGCTTTCAAGTGCCATGATCATTGGCTGGTATACTTCAGGTAAGCCAGCTAGCAATAGCGTACCAAGCCATTCATCATTTACATCAAATTCTATATTTCTTAACTTGTGTGCTGTTGATATTATCTTGTTTACATAGTCTTCTATGCTTTGACATGATTCTAATGTTGTGGTTATCAGATCTCTCAATAAGCCAACCTTTCGCGTCAATCCTTTGTCATCAAAAGCTCTAGAGAGGTTATTCCACACCTCCTTGGCAGATTTCGCCTCTTGTATATGTACATAGTTGATAGGATGTACCAATAAAATTATTTTAGACTTAGCTTTTGTGTCAAGTTTGGGGTCAACTGTTTCTTTCGCTGTGACACATTGCCACAAGTCCTCGTGCTCAAGATACGTTTGAACGGCGAATCTCCACGTTGGATAGTTCTCTCTTCCAGTCAGTTTTTCAATCAGTGCCATCGTATTTGTAGAAGACATTTTGCTGATGAAGAGATTGCAAGAAACAGGAAAGCACGTGTTGACTTTAAGGTTATGACTATTCGGAACTACTTTTATTACGAATTCAATGAAACTTTTATACTGTTTTATACTATTAACTGTTTTGAAAGATCAATCAGGTGGTCTGGGCCCATAACCTGATGAATTTATTAATTAAAAGATCAAAGAAATTTATAACGTAGTTTAATAATTGACGAGATTCCACAGAGCACAGATTATAACAACAGTTAGTACAAAAGTGAGGTGACACATTCTGCCATAGTGTTGTATCAATCGGTAAAGTCAAATTTTAATATTTCAACAAGAAAGAGGAAAAGGATGAAGAGAAGAATTCTAACAAGACTGCTTTATAAGAGTATACTCTTAGTCCTATTAATATTATAAATGTGAAAGTTTGTGAGGGTGGATAGATATTTGTTCCACTTTTAATGGATTTATATGAAACATTATAACAATAAAGTTACGCGAGTAAAGATTTCGACTCGCCTGAGACCGACCGAGGCTTCCGTATCAATTCAGAATTGTAAATAGTTTTCAGTTTTTATAAATAGTTTTTCATTGGAAGGAAAAACTATTTATAAAAGTTAACAAACTAAAGTTTATGGGCATATGCACTCATTTTGTATAAAAAATTTTCGTGTCTTTCATTGTGTTGATTGAGGAACTTCATTATTTTTGTCCTCCATATATAAAAATATTTAATATTTTTTGCTTGAAACTTCCACGAGCAATCTCTAGATAAATTGTCAATGTCTCGATAATTGGATGGAAGGAATGAAACTTAAACCTAGAATGGCTCTGCCTACCCTGCCACATGCGTGATACAGCGTGAAGCTGAAAAAAGAATGTAATATATTATACTTAACAATTTAAATTTTAAAACCAAGAAAACTTATCCCTACGCTTTGGTAAAGTAGTAGTATTGGATTTCGTTTGAGAAATTAAAATGTAATATTGTAAATATAGTGATTATAATTAATAATAATTTAATTTAATGTAATTGTAAATGTATATCAAATAGATAATTATGGAAAATTCTTGAAATAATAAAAAAATTAAATTCAACAAAATTCTTTTTCTATTTCGTGACGATTGTGAGTTAGATTCCCACTTAGAGGGTTAATATATTTTTTTCTTAGTAAGAAGACAATGCCCCAAAAATTTGGAGTTACGTGGGGAACGGAGTATTTTAAAGCGAGTTTCCCTCTACCCAGCTATACGTGGGCTACACCGTGATGCTATAAAAATACATATATATGAGTAATTTTGTATTGTAAGCTACTTTACTGAGAAGAAAATCCTCTTTGAGAAACATTTTACTCACAAAACAATATTTACCAGTACGAGTGCCGTGATTATTGTTTTTTCCTAAAGTACAATATTTTCCTTTTTAAAGAATATATATCTTTAGAAACAATTTACGGTACGACAATTTTAAATATTGCCATACTAAAAAACTCTTTGAGAATTTAGAATAAACATTTAAATATTATATTTATATTGCGACACAAAGAAATGCATTCAAAAGGCATTGTTGTTTCGTAATTAAGAACCTAATTCGGACTTCTTGCTTCGAAATAAATAAAGGATAAGACTACAAACGAAACCTTTATTTTTAGCTTGGCTTAGCTTTTGGTCATGAGATTTCTTTTTCCTCTTTCCTCTTCACGATGTATCCCACATGTATAAGGAATAGGCAGAGGGAATTTAGTATTAAGACAGAGTATTAGAACTCAGTATTAGAACAATAAAGAACGATAACGTTGAGTTTCTCCATTCACACGCAATGTCTCGAAAATAAGCCAAAACTTGAGAGTGGCCGTAGTGGCATAAGGGTGTGTCTGTAACGTATGATAACTCGGAGAAATGAATTATTATTTATCAATATTTTCATTCCTTCGCTCTATCACCAAGACAAAAGTTCCGCCACTCAACACACAATAAAAGTGGAAAACGGATTGTCTTAACGCTAGATTACCTTTGCTTACTCTGCTTGTTAAGCGGGAATAATAAAGATGCTTTTGATGATGATGGAAGGCGTAAATAGCTCCGCCGCTTAAAGTGCTTGGATTGGCTGGTTACAAGAGTGTGAGTTCAAAATCCATTATTTATCAAGTACAAGAATGGGAAAAATCCTCAATTTATTGCTTAATTAGTATAAAAAGTGAATATAACTTTTAAACTTAAAATAGATAAAACTGTATGTACACCATACTATCTCTTATTTCACACAATTATAATAAAATAATTATACTAGTTATTGCCCATAACTTTGTTCGTGTGCTTAATTGCTGGGCAGTGAGAAGTAGGGTACGGAGTGTCTTAACACTACCTCACTAATAAACCGGACAGCGCGCTTAACACTATGTTTTCAGCTACTCTCTGCCTATCCTGCTATGTGCGAGATACAGCGTGAAGCTAATAATAGTGAAATAAGTGATGCGAAGTTATCTAAATTATTCTTTACTGTAAAAGATATACTGGGGCCATCATGGCGCAGTGGAGAATGGTCTGCTTCTAAATAAAAGAACAGAGTGTTTGTTTTAAAAATAACGTTCACAATTTCACGGATGTAAAATAGTAAATAGGGGATATAAAAGTATATAATATCACTTATTATTCCTCAATTTTCTTTATTTACTTTGAAGTAAGTAGGTATATTATTTTCTACATTCAAGTTTCCTTATAAATTTGTGCGTTTAAGTTTTAATTATTTAATTCACTGTATTATTATATAAAAAATCATAAAAAATCTTTTCTTAGCTTCGTTATCAATCACCTTTAAACTACGATTAATTTTATTATAGTTTGTACGAAAAAAATATAAGAGTTCATTTTGATAACAAAACCAGTGTCGATCCGGATTTACAAATAATATTTCAAGATGAAGAGCATATTATGAATATTTATACATATAATTTTTTTAGAACACATATATAAAGTATAAAGGTAGCGGCATTTGACTCGCGCGTCTTGGAAACCGTCCAAGCTCCCTGACCACTAAGCTGTACATCCTCATCAAGCTACGTCGAAATTCTTCTAAAGATATACTTTGGGTACCGGAAATTTATAAGAATCTGCCTAGATAAATGGTAGCAAAATAAATAAGTTAATTTTTTTATGATTAGATGAAACTATAATAAAAAAACCAAAATATATTACATTGTCAATACACCTTTACTGTTAATGATTCTTTGTACTAATAAATCATAATTTCATAATATATCACATTATGAATACACCTTACTGTTAATGACACTTTGTACTAAAAAATCATAATTTTGCTTCAGATATTCCATAAGTCAAGATAAGTTTTTAGGTCCGGACAATTTTTGGACTATACATGTTGCTGAAACCACCATAACATTCTTTGAAGACTCGTGTAAAATAAATAAAAGGGCGGTCGTCGTGGCTGAGTAAGTTGAAACATTCGGCGGAAAGTGGGGAACGAAATGTCTTAACATAGACTCCCTCTATCCACCCTGCTGTGTGCGTGATATTAGCGTGAAGCTGAAATTATTTTAATATTTAATTCCCCGAGTGACACTCGAAGTCCCTGCACTCGTGCCCCTAGTGTCATGACACCCTCTGATGATTAACGTGATACATTATATAACTACCTTCCTCAATAAACGAATAATCCAACACAAAATTAGTTTTTCTTTTTTGTCCTGAGATGAGAGCGTTCAGGCAAATAAAATTTTCACCTTTATTATATTAATATGAAAAACACAGCATCCTTAACTTATCTTCGTGTCAAGATAAAATGTGCGTCCTCTTAATACTCAGTAAGGATTATTCTTGTCAACATATATCGTAGGGGGCATCGAATTTTGTTGATATTACATATATTGCAATGATAACCTCCTATAGATATATAAATACGTAATGCCCTTAGAAATTATGCATGACACAGAAATGTATGGAGTCGCGTCGACTAAATGTTTTTATATTTTGAAAAAATGTTAAAAGTGATGTATTTTCTCATTTTTTTAAAGCTATGAATCGTAGCACATTTAGTTCTCCGGATATTCACCTTTCATCTATTTTAGAAACATTGAGTGTCGAGTGGAAATGTGTTTTATTTTCATTTCCTCCCTCTAGTAACAAGTAAAAGCGTGTGACTCAACATGCAATGCCTCAAAAGGTCGGTGGTAAGCAGGGAACCGAAGTGTCCTAATGGGATATTTCCGTACGAAATGTCTTAACACTAGATTCTTAGGATCCCTCTGCCTACCCTGTTAAGTTAAACCAATGACTTATTTAATTGCAAAGGAAATTATTAATAAAATAAAAAAGTATGAGCAATAACTGTATAATTTTATAGTAAAAAAATAAATAACAACATTAGCTATTTTCATTCAAACAGGCGGCCGAATCCACAAGTAAAAGTTAGTTTATAGACATGGTCGCTTTATCATACATTAATAAAATGCATATCTAGCACAGTGGTAAATCATCTCAATGACTGCATTTCTCAAGCTAATGACGTATAATTGCTACGAGAAAGTGACATAGCAAGTCTTTGATTGAGTCCTATTAAAGTCTGATTTGTGAAACATTATATCAAGGAACAAGATAGTTGTCATCAACAGACATTAGTTACAACATGTAGAAATGTTACTTAGCTAGATTAATTTACCATAGAATTATAATTGTAAACAACTAAAGAAGTACGTTTTTTTTAGTTTCACGCTGTCCGGCTTATAAGGTATGGAGAGGGAAATAAGAGTTTCACAATCATGAAAAATTGCTTGTTACGAAACTCATTGTTGTGCTTGGTTGACGGAGTCCTGTTAGTTGTGGTGTTGTTGGGACTTTCGGTTTTGAAGGAACGATTGCTGTTAATTTGGCTCATATGATTATACTGTATTTTCTGTATGTACCTGTCTATAGATACATACAGAAAAAAAAATTTAAGCAGTCATGTTATGTAAAATAACTTTCAAGTATTCTTATGTAAAAACTGAACTCTAAATTAAAGCGATATAAAAACAACAAAAATATTTAAATACTTGTGTCAAATATATAGTTTTAGAATTGTATATTGGAAGCCAAATATTACTCAATATTAGTATAATATAGGTCACGTATTCCGTATTTCTGAACGCTGTTAGGTCAGTAGACTATTGGTTGTGAGGAAGTTCTTAACATTTTATCTATCAATTTGTATTTTAAAAGTTTAAAAAGTTCGATAAAATTGCTACAAAAAATTATCAAATTGCCTGAAACTTTTATTAGTTTTCCATGTATATACATTGCGTTTAAAGTGATAAATTAATTACAACACAAAAGTAATGCAGGTTATTAAATAAGTTAATATTTATATGCAGCGGGAAAAACCACAAGTGTGTGGCTAGTATAATATAAACATAAGTGATGCTATTATAAGATTCAGAAAGTACAACTTAAACATTATATATATATTAAATTATTCAAATTCAAATAAAATGACTTCTAGAAAATTGTATTTGTACGGCATTACTTTCCAAGCAAACGCACAGAGATGCTAGCAACAAAACTTGTTATAATTGAATAAAAATTTTAATATTACTTGATAGCTATATTACTGATACTTGATAGCTATATGCTGATAGATATATTACTTATTGCATAGAAACTTTGGGGCGATTCGATTTTCATGCAATTTTAAATATTTTTAGTTGCATTCGTCTCTATGGATCGTGTAGTCGTGCGAAATGTACCGCGTAAGCTATCCGCAGCTTATTCTGAAGTGGTCACCGCATCAGTGCGGATTCGCCATGATAATATCTAAATAACTAAATTATAAAGTAAATAACTGACTAAAAGTAAATGACTAATTAATAGAATAACAAAATAAATAACTGAACTAGGAACATGGGTGTACCGGATATTGAAAAAATGAGGCCTAGTAAGTATTTTTTTGATTTTTTTTAAACAAATAGTTTTTTTTTTTATTAATAAAATAAATAAAAGGCAGTACGTTTTTTTATTTTTCAAATATTGATTTATTTACTAATAAATCAATATTTGGATAAATATATGGATAATTTTGGATAAATATAATCAATATTTATTTATTTATAAGTCAAATATTTAAAAACGAATAAAAAAATGAACTTAGCGGGTCTCGGACTCATATACTACCATACCCATATCCTCTTGGAAACCAAATTATTATTTTTTTTATGGTAAATTGTTTTGGTTTTACGAGTTTATTATTTGATAAAACTTCAATTAAATGCTTATAAGCAAAAGCTTTTGAAGTTTATTCAAAGTTGTAATTTTATTATTATGAAATATTATAAAATAAGTACTAATAACTTGATTTGTTTATATTTTTTTATGAACTCCATTAAAATTATGATAATACCTAATAAAATAATATTACAATCAAGCTATCTGTTACGATTTATTTGACTTCTACTCATAAAGTATATTTTGAATTTGAACCAAGGCCAGGCCAGAATTTGAACCAAGGACCAACTTCAACAAAAACTTACCAACAGCTCGGAAGTCATTTTTCTGAGAGGAGACGGCAAGAAACTCAATATTTGCCCTTTTTGACATAAAAGTTACAATTTTATTATTTAATACAATGGTATAGTGTATAGTGAAACGCCTTTTCCAAGCCCACAAAAATTGTCCCATAATAGCCTTTCAGATCTCAGATTTAAAAGTTTTTTTATTTAAATTCTGGGTTATCCCACGAGCAATGACTTTATCGACTTTTTGGGTCATTGAAAAACTTCCATTCATTTCAACGCGTCGTATTTAATATAAATATTATGTGTATAATGTTATTGTTACGTATATATTTTTATCAAAAGGTCGCCTCAGTTAATTTAAACATACAATAATTAATGTAATTTGTTAATTTGATAATTATATGTGAACTATGATTTATGTGAAAGATTTATGCGTAAGATGTTACAATATTTTACATACATATAATATGTTTGTAAAATAATGAAACATCTTTCGATTCTTCGTTTGGAATTTTAAAAAATCTAGTGTTAGGGCACTTCGTTCTAAATATTTTGACTATTGTGTGTAAGTAGTGAAAGCATTTTTTTAAATTTCTCAATTTCTTTTCTCTTTGTTACTGGGCTGAGAGTGGAAAGATATATTCAAAATTCAACAGTTAAGGCTAGTTGTGGCGTAGTGGCACAAATGGGTGAATGACTTTACAGTCTTACTCGCGACAGGTTGTAGGTTCGACTCCTACTAGAGGAAATTTCAAAAAAATTACACACATAATGTAATGATTGCTTGGAATTATTTTTTTATACATTAGTAGAAAGAAATCACTCGTTATATAGACAAAATATACTCGAGGAAGTATAAAATGTTATTTATTCTAACATGCGGAAGGAGATTTACGTTTATCAATATTTTTCCCTATTAAATTCAAGTGACTTGAACTTTACTCTATCTATCTCTATCTATAGTTATATTATATAACTTCTACTATTATAATATTAATGTTGTGTATATTTACTATGGTTGTTTATTTAGAATATTTAAACATTTATATTAAAATAGTTGACCTTAACAAGATTCCGGTAACATTTTATTCTACCTCCATAATAGATATCCGAAATAAAAAGTTCTATAACCATATTCGAATATAAATTAAAAAATTTCGTATATATGCAGTCGACTTATCATGACAGGGTTTTATTATAACTGACACTAGGGCTTAGTACGAAGTAGCGATAAGTACCAGGAAAGTTGTTAAAAAAATAAATTTCACAAAAATCTACTTAATATATGTAACCGAAACGGATATAAAATATTCGGATATAAATATAAACGAAACGGATATAAATATTCTAATTTTTCTCATGTATATGTATGTAGATCGCAACCCTATAGGAACGTAGGTCCTAAGTGGGAATCGAACTTCAGTGGCGTAGCTAGGGGGGTGCGAGCGGTGCGGTCGCACCGGGCATCAAAAGGAAAAGGGGCATAAAGTCGACGATTAGTTTGTTTTTTCTTTGTTTTTTAGACCTTAGATAATTTTAAAGGGCATCAAGTCCTCTAAGCCGCACCGGGCATCAAAAGGAAAGGGGCATCAAAGTCGACGGTCACTTTGTTTTTTTTTTTAGAACTCATCATCAGGAAAGGGGCATCAAGTCTCCTAAGCCGCACCGGGCAGCAAATATCCTAGCTACGCCACTGTCGAACTTACAACGTCACTTATATTTTACACTTTCAAAATTCCAGAAGGCCTAGGTGTGAGACATGCGCAGACGTTCCTTCTCTTCCTGGCTATGATATTAGCATTCTGCATGCGTGTTAACATGAGCATGGCCATTGTAGACATGACCAATGAAGAAAATGACAATGTAAGTATATTTTACTAGCTTTAACCTACGTCTTCGCCTGACGCTCTAAGTGTTCGAGGTAAACATGCCCACGGGTTAATGGGTTATATGGGTTATATCTTTTAATTCAAAATAATAGTTCTTTAGATTAGCATGAAATTTTTATATTTTTCAATTAAACTATACGAATAGATGCAGTTATTAGTGTTTTCTTAATTATATAAGAAATAAAACATCTATTTATGAATTCAAGTTTTAGTTTTTAAAACAAATTCTAGTGTCAATTGTTTTTTTAAGTTTTATTTATACAGTAAAATATAAAAGCAAAGATATTTAGGAAGAAAATTTTATTAGATAATTTAGTTAAAAAGGCATACAAATTTAAAAGCTGTCCCAGTCGCGCGGATTCTAATCCTGCTAGGTCAATTGATTTTTACATGAATTTATTTTGTGTATCTTTTCTATTTACAATAAATTATTACGTATCACGAATAAATCTAATAATGTATCAAAAGAAAAAATCGTCCGATTTTTTTTTAAATAAATTAATTTATAGACATAATATTTTGTTAAAAACATCTTGGTATTTAATTAAAATGCTTAAAAGTATATATATAAAAGCTAATCAATTTTCAAGTAAATTAGGTCCTTTAGTTTTTAATTAATTAGTCTCCATGAGGACGAAGGAATTTGAACTATGTACTTCGTAACGTTTAAAGTAGGTCGTAAGATTTCTTTTGATTTTTTTTCTGGAGAAAATATTTAAAAAAAATAAGAAAATATAGTATTTGTAAAATAAAAAATATAATCATATACATGTAAAAAATAGAGGAAAATAAAGAACAAAGTCATTAAACGTGACCTTACATCAAATATTATTATTCAAAAACAAGAGTAGAGATATTGTGTTTAAAATGAAATTAGTTTAGTCTAGTTTATACTTTATTGCACACAAATAAAAGAAAAAGAATAATACAAATAGTACAGAAATTATTATAAGAAAACGAAAGAAATAGTGATTATTAAAATAGTAATTATGTAGTTCAAGCGGACGAAGCCGCGAGGGGGTTGCTAGTACATAACAAACATTGATTCTATTTACAGTACTTCGACTGGAACTACAGCGTACAATCCATGATACTATCTTCTTTCTTCTGGGGTTATGTAATTCTACAAATTCCTGGTGGTGAGCTCGCGAAGAGGTTTGGAGGGAAGATCCTTATCACTATTTCGGTGTCAGTGAACGCGCTGTTATCACTCGCGATGCCCATTGGCGCTAAATTGGTAAGTCAGTTTAACTAATTTTAAACATTTAACGTAAAACACTAAGGACATCGTGGCTCTGATGTTGAGGCAAAGCGCGGTGTTAATCTCCGCCACTCAAAACGCATTGTCTCTAGAATTCAGCAGATAATGAGGTATGGGGAAGTGTCTTAATGGGAACAGAATGTCTTAACACTAGATACCCAGGTTCCTTCTGTCTACTCTGCTGTAAGAGATGCATGATCAATTAAAACATAAGCAAAGTAGAAGTATTATATGCATTTCAATTTTACTTTTTTAACACACAGACGACCTTTAAAAAAGAATTTTAAATTATATTTTAATCGACAGTATCGTATCGAGATCTAAGGTTAATACTAAAGGAGACGTGAAAAGACACAGACTTTTCTAATTAACTTCTGAAGATAACTGAGCTTTAAATTGAAATGAAGTTTGATTTTTAAAGTAAATATTTTTGTTGATTTGTTAGTAGGAAGAGTCCTTAATTCAGTAGGATAATTCTTTTAAATTTACAGAGAAATTCTTACTTCTGTTAATACTAGTATATTTCATTAATTTTTAAGGTTATTTTTATTCCAACACTATTTCCTACTTAGATTGTAGAAGTTGCAGAGTTAAGAACCACTTTTCTTATTTTTAAAATAATGAAAAAATAAAAAACGAAGTGACTAATCACTGCTTTTTTCTAATACTCGTTTGAAATTATTCCAGGGCGGTTGGCAATTCGTCATAGCTTGCAGAGTGCTGCAAGGTTTAACACAGGCGTTTGTCTACCCAAGTATGCATCATCTCGTGAGCCAGTGGATACCTTTGGAAGAGAAAGGCACTTTAAGTACTATAATATACGCTGGTAAGTTGTACATTTATATATAAACTAGAGGATGTCGTGGTGCAGCGAAACAGCGTATGTTCTGTAAGCGCGACGATTGTTCCTATGATTCCTATGCGGCGTATTAACGTATTTACATATTTTAATCACTTTAGTAAAACGTGGCGATGAATTCCGCCACTCAACACGCAACGTCTCAAAGAATTCGACCTGAAATTTTCAAATAAGTTAATGATTTAAACCATTAAACTCTGTTTTTGTCTATGACCACCTTTTGCTGTCTCTCTTCGTTTGTGACTTAACCTTTATTCACGCATTGTTGGATTGGATCTTTGCTGGACTTCTTATTCCTTCATCCAACGCTTTGTTTACCCTGTTCAGGTTTCCAGCTTAAAAATTTTCGTCAGTTCCATGAGTGCCTCATTCATCGCCACATTCGCTGTATATGGTTCAATTTCAAATATCAGTTACTCTTCTAAATTCCCAATTTTCACACACATTTCCACATTTAGTATGTGGTTTCTTATACTAATATATTAAGTTATACTCAACTAGAATGAACATAATATACGTTAGCCAATTGCACTAACTTTAAACTTAATAAGTTTAATTCGAAAATTGTGTCAGCAATTATTAACACAAAGTTAAACACGTACTGAATTGGCGTTGGGAACTTTTGCAGTCAAAGACAAATAGATGAGTTACTAGGGAACTCTACATTCGATAGCGAATGCGTTAAAAATTCTATGTTTGTGTAAAATATTTACTATTTTCATGCTATAGTGCCGAGAGCTGCATTTCCCTATCTTTGTTTAACTTCACTTTGCATACATTTGCCTCTCAATTTCCGAAATATAACGTGTTAATATGCAGAACTCAACTTTAAGCTTGTATGTTCCTTTCTGCAAGTAGAAATCGAACCCATATCTATCAAGTTTATAGTTAGATACATACACATATTTGACTGTAAATGTGGCAGTCGTGGATTCGTTTTCCACTCGAGGAATTGATTAATTTTTATTTGATAGTTTTTGTAACAAGTCCAAAACGCGGCGTTTAGTGCCGCCACAGATCAAACAATATTTCTATAAAAACTATAGTATTAAAATTCACATTTATTTATTTCATAGTAACGGTCTTTTAAACATTAGTGTTGCTTTAATCGTTAACTTAACAAGCACTTAGTAATTGCTTCGCGTATATACGAATGGTATTCACAACGACACCATATAAGTAATTTTATTTTTAATATATCTCTATTTTGTTTTACATCAAATATTTTGAGGCCGTCGTCGCGCAGCGGCACAAGGGTGTGACTGTAACGCGACGGTTGTGGGTTCGATCCCCACTCGAGGAAGAGAAATATTTATTTACGTTTATATTTCCATTTCTTCGCTCTGGTTTCGATGCAAAGCGCGGTGTTGAGTTCTGCCACTCAACGCGCAATGACTGCAAAATTCGGCAGAAAGTGAGGAACGGAGTGTCTTAACACTAGGCTCCCTCTGCCTACCCTGCTGTGTGCGGGATAGTGAAACTAACTTTTTTTATTTTTCAAAATATTAAGAGAGAACGTTCCGCCACGCAATATCGGGTCTTTATCTCTTCTCTAGATTATTTTTGCCGACCATTGCTATTTGCGGGATAAAGCTTAAAACTGAGAAAATAAATTCAATGTTAACAAAAAAACCTTTCTAAAAATTTTTTAATATACCAATATTGTATTTTTCAAATCGAGCCCATTCAATTGATACCCATATGAGGTGGGTTGTGCAGAATTTTTAAATCCACCATTTTGTTGCGGCAGTCACGTTAAATTAACAACCATATGTTTTATATATATCTTCAATGTTTGGTATAATTGAGCATTTTTTAATATATTATTATATGTATTTTCAGGTGGTCAACTAGGTATTGCCATTCAGCTTATTGCGTCTGGCTTCCTTGCAACTGCCTGGGGGTGGCAAGCTATATTTTATGTCAACGGTACTCTTGGAGCAATATGGACCATTGCGTACCTGATGTTGGGATCAGCTTCGCCGGAATCATCTAAATTAATATCTGAAGAAGAACTTATGTACATCCAAACTTCACTGGGTAGAGTTGGTGAGCAAAAGGTACGAATATATTAGTTTGTTAACTCTTTGCTTGTACTCTTTAATATTTATGAGATTATAATAATTGAGGCCATCGTAGCGCAGTAGTAAATTGTAGCCTAGCATGTTAAATGTAAATTGCTGTAAATAATAGTATTTCATTAGATATTGTCAATTATATGTAATATAAGAAACTATTGGAAATATTAAATAAAGTGGGAAAGGTAATGAATTAAAACAAGGCTTCAAATAATTATTAAACAACCAAAGGGAATTATCTAGCAGTCTAATAACAATATCTGGTTCTAAAGAATTCATCGGGCAGAGTGACGTTAGCGATCCTTTTCTTTCGGTCGCCGTTGACAGCCCATAAAAGTGCCAGCCAGTAATTAGAGTTGTCCTTATATAACCTCTATGGTCATTATTTCTAATTATTTCTAACAGTAGATATATTTTTATGTTCCCGCTGTATCCCGCACATACCAGGCTAAGCAGAGGGAACCTCGAAATTTAGTGTTAAGATATTCCGACAGAATTTCGAAGGCATTGTGTGTTGAGTGACGGAACTTAACTCAAAGCCTCTACTAAATATTATAGATATCTTCACTGAAAAACAGTATTTGGTTATTAAATATGACACCATTTTTTTTAAATAACAGAGATTACTCAACTTCTTAAGCATTTACTGAAAAGAGCACGAATAAAAATTCCTAATAATATAATCATAGAAATATATTCTCAAATACGCTAAATATTTTCAGAAATATCCAACTCCATACAAAAAGATAGCTGGGTGCCTTCCTTTCTGGGCGGCTGTGATAGCCCATTGCGGCCAGAACTGGGGCTTCTTCACGCTCATGACGGAAATGCCTACTTACATGGCTAAAGTGTTGGGTATGAATTTGACTAAGGTAAATATTTTTATTAGAATTATTTTATGTGTTATCATCCAAATAATGTCGATTTATATACGATTTTGTTCTTTCTTTTTACGATAAAGAAATGGTAGATTTCATATCCAATGTGGATGTCTAAATGCGATCTTTTTTTATATATTTAGTTAAATCTATATCTATATATCTATATATATAAAATCGAAAGGACACTCACTCATCACCAAATCTCAGAAACTACATGTGCTAGGAATTTGAAATTTTGCATAGGAGTTACTTATAGGAGTTACTTATAGGTGTAGGTGCTCGCTAAGACGGGAATTTGCAATATTCGACTTCTAAGGGGTTGTTTTTGGGGTTGAAAGTTTGTATGAAACTTCGTTACTACAAATGCTAGGAGTCTCAAATATTGCATGGACTTCACTTATGGGACATAGGTACTCATGGAGACAGAAATTAATAATAACGTAGTCCACGCAGGCGAAGCCGCGGACGGGCCGCTAGTATATTATATAATCTAGCCTAAAATAAAAATATAACGTGATTTTTCGCTTTCAGAATGGCATGCTATCGTCCCTACCGTATTTGGCCATGTATATCTTAAGCTTCCCCATGGGAACTATGACTGATCTGATTATAAGACGTGGCTGGCTCAGCGTAACCAATACGAGGAAATTATTTAACACTATAGGTATTTATATGCTTCGTTTATTTAAAAATTTAATTTTTACTTTTATAATTTCGAGTTATTGAGTTTGGAACTCAAGAAATAAAAATTATAATTTGTATGGTCAATGTAAAACTTAACTTAACTTCTCTCCTCAACCTGTAAAACCACTCGAGGAAATTAAATATTTATTTAAGTTTATAATTTCATTTCTCTGATGTCCAGGCAAAGCGCGACGTTGAGTTCCGCCACTCAACACGCAATGCCTCCAAAATTCTACGGAAAGTGGAGAACGGAGTGTCTTACCACTATGACCCCTCTACCTACCCTGCTGTGGCGGGATACAGCGTCAATCTAAATTAATTTTGATTTAATTAATATACCTACATAATCCTTTTAAGCTTGTAACTTTAATATTCCATTATTATCATCCTTTTCAGGTCTATGGGGCCCGGCGCTCGCACTGGTGGGTCTCTCATACACACCTGAGGGTAACTTGGTCCTCGCTGTGCTAATGTTGACTGTCAGTGTGGGAATTAATGCTGGACAGTATACTGGATACATGGTATGTAATACGTAGTATATATAAAAAAATAAAAAACGTTTAAGTTTCTCAAGTTTAAAAAAATAACATTCATTTTCAATGTTAGACGAAATGGATTATCAATTTAGATAGAAGAACGTCTTAATCGTAAAAGTAAATTGATTTTAATAATATATTTCCAATCCATAGGTGAGTAGGAGTTCATTTATTCGAACCTTTGACCTGTTTCAATATTAAATATTTGTACGTGGCGAAAAAGAATCGACAACTTGATCTCGAGAGAGCTAAAGTCAATTTATCAAAGGTCTTTCGACCTAACTACTTAAATTTTTGTTTCTTTAGAAATGTCTAGCCGGTCTTATTTAGAGCTCCGATACGATTTTTATATGTGATTACTTGTAAATATTTAGAACGTAATGTTACATTCATTTATTTTCTAAATTCAAGTTCAAATCTTTCAAGATTTGAAAAATATAAATAATTTGAATACTCTTCTATAGAAATAAATAATAAATTTATTTAAGTTATAAATTGCACAATACTAAATTATCATGATTATTATTGTCATTTGAGGCCGTCATAGCGCAGAGGTACAATCGTGCGAATGGCAAACATAAGCGCGATGGTTTTTGGGTGCGATTGCCACTCGCAGCAATAAAATCTAAACTAATATAATATTACAAAAAAAATATTTGAATTGAATGGGCTCCGGATATTAGAATCCTGCATTATATTTGTTGAACATAGGCTATATTTAATACGAGAAGAAAATAGGGATCTGCGTGATTTCTTTAAAAATGTAACTCAATGTGTGAAAAAAAGTACCAAAAAATAGTTTATCATGTAATCTGTGGAAATTATTGACATTAGAGCTGATAAACTAAAATTTTATAGAGGAGATCAATACATATCTACAATACCATATGTCTAACTATAGGCCGACTATAGTCTTACTTTTTCATAAGAAAATCTGCAATATTACTGACGGGAACAGAGCCGCCATCATAGTATAGAGGCTAGCGTACCTTTACATACTGAGGTTCATATTAAAAGTAAAAAAAAAAATATTTAAAAAAATAATTTTATGTTTTCAGTTAATATCAATCGACTTGGCACCCAATTTCAGTTCTTCACTTATGGGGATATCCAACTTCTTTGCCAACATCATTTCGATTATAGCGCCTATAGTTTGTGGAATTATCATTCAAGACGAAGTAAGTGTTTAAAATATATTAAATTTATCATAATGTTTTTACAACTTAAATTATTCTCAAAAAAAATAATATTTTCATTTCTTTGCTCTGGTACCGAGGCAAAAAGGCCAACGTTGAGTTCCGCCACTCAACACGCAATGCCTCGAAAAATTCGGCGGAAAATGGGGAAGGGAGTGTCTTAACACTAAGTTTCTTCTGCCTACTCACGTGACACATCATGAAGCAACATAACATAAAGTAAAAGTTTGAAAAGGGCCAAGACAGGGCCAAAAAAAAAATCAAAATTTCAAGACATTGTATCTACTAATTTCCTTTCCAGACTGAAGCATCAGAATGGCGCAAGGTGTTCTTCTTAGCATCAGCAGTATACTTCTTCACTAACTTGTTCTTCATACTGTTCACGACATCCGCACGACAAGAGTGGAATGAGCCTAATGAAGAGACTGATGTTGGTAAGTACACAAAAAGAGTTTAAAAAATTTTTTCACGACTCGGGGTAAACATAGGAAATCTTATTTCTTAAATTGGATTGGATTTGGAATTGGATTGGAAAAGAAAGAATTGGAAAAATTGGAATTTGACGCCGCGCTTAGTCTGCCAGAATACATAATATATACCTCATATATTATACTACTTGCTGTCCGTAACTTTGTTGACGTGATGTACCTCTCTATAGTTTGCCAACTTGTCAACTTTGTTTTGTTTTCTTTGATAAGTGTGCCCAATATTATTATTATCAATAGCATAATATATATCACATTACATCACTTAGAAAGTTAGGCAGAGGGCAGCTTGTGTTAAGATACTCCGTTTCCCACATACCGAGTAAATTTCGAGACATTGCGTATCCAGTGACGGATCTCAACGCCGCGCCTGGTCTTGTTACCAGCACGAGAAAATGAATCGTTGTTCCACCGAATGGAAATTGAACTCGCAACCGTCGCGCTTATATAGATGCTATGTTGTAATTGAAGAGTACTGATGTAAGAGTTAATATATCTCTGTATTATATTTTTATAGTATAAATAATTGTGTAACTATTTTTCCACAGAAAAGAAAACCACAGATAAAGCAAGCTCTACACATATATGAAGTGAATGGCACTGAGATTAAACTAATCTTATTTATTTTTGTACCTGAAAAAAATACGATGTGAATAAAATTCATCTTAAATATATTGACTTTCTTTTCTTATAATTTGTTTGCTTCACGCTTTATCCATAGCGGGATAGCCGGAGAGAGCGGGGTGCCAAATATGACTGTTACGGTTTATAATATTAAAACAACACAAATAAACTTCGAAACTATACTTAAATTATATAAATAATAATAATTATAAACCTTAAGAAAAACTAAAAAGTTGATAATCTATCTATATATCTATATACATAAAATCGAAAGGTCACTCACTCATCACGAAATCTCAGAAACTTCATGTGCTAGGAATCTCAAATTTTGAATCTCAAAGGAGTTATTTATAGGACGTAGGTGCTCGCTAAGACGGGAATTTGCAATATTCGACTTCTAAGGGGTTGTTTTTTGGGGTCGAAAGTTTGTATGAAACTTCGTTACTACAAATGCTAGGAGTCTCAAATTTTACATAGACGTCACTAGGACGTAGTCATGGAGACAGAAATTAATAATAACATACTTCACGCGGGTGAAACCGCGAGCGGGCCGCTAGTAATATTATAATTAGGAAATATAAATTAAATAGTTTTTAACAAAAAGAACCGCACACAGCAGGATAGGCAGAGAGAACTCCGTGTTAAGACTCCATTTCTCACATTCCCCCCAATTATTTAACAAAACCTTTTTCGTTCTAAAATGAAATACAAGTAAATATGTATATATGCAAATAGTGTTATTAGACCGTCTTTAGCCGTTCGTTTAAGATAAGCTGTTGTACCTTCACTAAGCTGTATACGATAGGCTCAACCCACCTAAAATAAAATATTGATTTCCCATAATTTATGCATTACTTCATTTCCATACTAATGCTTCATTTGAAAACTCATAACTGAAATATAAAGAAACTAGCGACCCTCTTGCGGCTTCGCCCGCTTTTACTACTGGATTATTCATATAATGTATGTTTGCAAAACACTTAAGATAATGTGAAAATTAATTAAACCCTAATGCAACCCGCAAAAACCTACCTATTAATAACTACTACAAAAAATATGAAACCAAATATATCGCGCTGAAATAATACATTCAACTCCAATTATCCAATACGTGCAAACGCATCTAAACCTTCGTTGCTATAGAGGCAGGCGGGTTTTTTTTCGAGCTTGTGGTTAATTCTGAAGAGGGTATTCTGTCCCTGATGAAAAGCAAGCACTACGTGGCTGCCTGTGAGGAAAATTAAATAGAAAGCATCGGCCGGGAATCGAACCCGGGCCGCCCGCGTGGCAGGCGAGCATTCTACCACTGAACCACCGGTGCGTGTAAGGCAGGCGGGCGCGGCAGACGCATGGCGAGTGGCGAGCCGTTTCGCAGCAAGGATTTTTTGATATTGTAACAACTTCTAAAGTACTTATTAAAATGAAAAACAGTAAAAGACAGTTTTGATCTACATTAAATGACCAACGTAACTAATATACTTATTTATATGCTGAGAGTAAGGGATAAGTGAAACTGGAGTAACATACAGCTGATGTGTCAACAGGGGGATTAAATGCGTTTTTCTGTAAAACTATTCGCAATTTCGAAATAGTGTAAAAAGCAAATTTTATCTTCGTTTAATGTCGAAAATTAATAAAGTAGTTTAAAGGATTAGGATTAATACCATTATGGAAAAATATCCCTCACAATAAAAAATATATTGAAATTACAATTTTTAGACAGAAATATGATCACTACACGTTATTCTTAAAAGATACGAATATGCCGTCGCGGACTTTTTTGTAGATCTTATTAAGAAGAATAATACTCCAGTACATTATTTTCATGTAGTACTTACCATTAAAGCAGCGCATGCGCGAAAGAGTCTCAATGGGTAGGACTTTATACACATTTATCGTATTTATGTTAATTTTCATAAGAATGTACAAATAATAAACTATATACAAACCTTCCCTAAGAAATACTCGACCTAATGGTGAAAACCGCATGAAAATCCGTTGGATGGTTTAGAAGAAGAAGAGTTAGAAAGTTCAGACAGACACGAAAAGCGACTTTGTTTTATAAGACATAGGAATAGGATGGTTTTTAGTATTATAACGTATATACTAGTTTATATATTTTTCATACTATTTTTGTCTGTTCGTCTGTTAGTGGCGACCCCCCCAACTTCCTACAAACACAATATAGACTGATATATCCATCCATCAGCCTTTCAACGTCCACTGTTGGACATAGGCCTCCCCTAATTCTTGCCACTCCGTCCGATCCTGCGCCCTTTGAATCCAGCGGATTCCCGCTGTCTTTTTAAGGTCGTCGGTCCACCTGGTTGGAAGGCGGCCTGTGCTCCTTTTGCCGAGACGGGGTCACCATTCGAGGACATTATATAGGACTGTTATATACATAGTGTGTAATGTACTATTTTGTTTTATTTATTCATGTGATACGTATATCATTACAATGCGTTTTTTTCTACTAAAGAACCGTATTGTTTGTAAACACGCTACATATATAAATCACAGTCACACACACACACACACATACACACACACACACACACGCACACACACTCACACACACACACTTATATATATATATATCTTTTCCCTAATAGGGTAGTCAGAGAGAACAGAGGTCCAAACGTTACGGTAATTTGTTTATTTGGAGGACCGAGCTACAAAAAATCAGTTACAGTCAAGTTACAAAACAATTTTTTTAACTGTGTTACAACAGCTTAAATAATAAATAAATATAGGATTGTTATTGCATCCCAATTCAATCGTACCAATGTGTATAATAATTTACGATTACATGTTTTATCGATTTTTTATCAAAATTAAACACAATCATATAAAACGATCAAATTTTTTTATTAGTTATGTTTGAAAATATTCCAACATTATTTTCTTCCGTTCTTTGTGTGTACTATTTCACAGCTACACATGTTACTTCCAAAAATTTAAGAGTTTTTCAAGGAAAAGATGCTGTTCCCGGTGAATTTCCTTACGTAGTAGCTCTTGCTGTTAAATTTAACGATGGAACACAATTTGAATTCTATGAGCTTTTTTGTAGCGGCAGCATTGTTACGCCAGTATGGACTTTAACTGCAGGCCATTGTGTTGAAAAGGTAAAAAGTATTTCTTCTGATATTCTACATCGTAATATTCCTGGGGCTAAGCTGGTAATACACCATAAATGGATTACTAGTGATATAATAAGTACTCAACGTCATCCTGGCTATAAAATAAGAAGTAATAAACAAAATCAATTGACTGTGACAAACGATATAGGTTTGCTGAAAACAAATAATGCAACAGCTTCAATATTAGGTCAAAATTTAGTTCAGTGGACTATCGCACCTTATATGGGCATAAAGTTACATCAGCAGGATTTGGATTGATGAATTCAGAAAACGGCGTAGACGATGTTCTCACACTTAATAAATCACTTCAAATATATACAGCTGTAGTTGTGAAATATTCTAATACAAAAGATATTGTCCGCCCATCATTTTGTTTGTCCTGGGAGTGTAATCAGCCTGCAACATCTTGTAGGGGAGATTCAGGAGGACCAGTCATTCATAGGACTGGTATTATAGCAGTTCTAACGGCTGGTGACAATGAAAAATGCAACACGATGGAAACATCAAATTATGCGGCAATGGTAACACCACTCAGTCCTTTTGTCAATTGGATTATTAAAAAGATAAGAGAATAAATTCCTTGGTTTTTGTATACGACGTCATCTTATTAGCTATAAATAAAAAAAAAATAAAAATCAGCTTCACGCTGTATCCCGTATACAGCACGGTTGGATGAATCGTTCGAGGCATTGCGTGTTGGTGTCAGAGAGACTAAATTAAAATATTATGGGAAACGTAGTCTATATATTTTTTTTTAATTTGCTACAATCATTTTATAGAAAAAATATGTGAACACATTGATCTATATATTATACTAGCGGCCCGCTCGCGGCTTCGCCTGCGTGAACTACGTTATTATAAATTTCTGAGCACCTACGTCCTATAAGTAACTCCTATGCAAAATTTGAGATTCCTAGCACATGTAGTTTCTGAGATTTCGTGATGATTGAGTGACCTTTCGATTTTATATATATAGATATATTTTTACTCCGATTCTACAAATTTATTAAAGAACTATTACTATATCAAAATTTATTTCAACTTCTGTAAAAGAAGGAGGTTATCAATTCCACTGTTTTTTTGTGTTTGTTACCTTTGAACTTTTGGTTGGGTCAACCGATTTTAATAAATATTTTTTGTCTGAAAGGTAATGCGATCCCCTATGTGATCTCCATGTGATCTCACTTTAATTTGATCCATTTCTGACAATAGTATCCATGTAAAAAAGACGTAAGTCTTAAATGTGCTTTAAGTATGTGCGCGAGAAATGGACTAATAACCTAATATCCGATAAGTAAATAAGCCAAACGATTTTTATTGGAAAGGATACACTCCAAGGCCAGTTTGAAGTTTGATTAGGCTCTGGTTATGGGATCCGGTCAAAATTGAAGGAGTTGTTTTTTTTGTTAAAAAATAATATTTTATTTTGAATTAAAACATTATTACCCGAAATACCAATCACATTCCAACAAATAAACATAGTTTTTATTGTGAACATACCAGCGACCAATTTATAGTGTTTATAGTAACAATAATACATTGATGGATATTTTATGCATTTCTACAAAACAATAATAATATGAAGGAATAAATTTTAACATTTTTTCATTTATTTTTAAACCAAGTTGTGTTCACACAAGGATTGTTAGCTATGTTAGAATATATTTCTACATTGATTTTTATTATTTGTACTTATTATTTTCAATCTATAGGTTGCAATATTGATTCGTTAAGAATCTTTCAAGGACGAGATGCTGTTCCTGGAGAGTTTCCCTATGCAGTTGCTCTAGCTGTGAAATTTAGTAAAGGAACACAATCAGAATTATACCAATCTTTTTGTACCGGGAGTATTGTTACGCCAGTATGGACATTGACTGCAGGACATTGTATTGTATTCCTACGCAGTGATCCTATTTTACCAAATAATACCTTAGGTGAATCTAAGATGGTCATCCGTTATGCAATTAATTCAGGGAAAATGCATCATGAATGGGGTGCTAGTGATATAATAGGCTCTGTATTGCATCCTAGTTATAAACAGATAACTTCCAAAAATAATCCTTTAACAGTAATTAATGACATAGGTTTGCTGAAAACAAGTGAAGTGATAGTTTCAGTGTTGGGTATATTTAGCTCGGTTGATTATCACACATTGTATGGGCACAAAATTTCAACATTTGGCTTTGGATTGACCAAATCAGAAGGAGTTGTAAATGATGCTCTATCACTTAATAAAACGGTTCAAATTTATGAAGCGATAATTGTGAAATGTGATATAAAAGTATTTTCTGGATTAGGTACTATACGACCATTATTTTGCTTGTCCTGGGAGTGCAACAAGCTTGCAAGATCTTGTAGTGGAGATTCAGGAGGGCCTGTCATTCACCCAACTGGTATCATAGGAGTTCTTACAGGTGGTGAAAGTGCTGGTGATGAAGGTGACTGTGTTACGATGAAAAAACTACATGCTGCAGGAGTGATAACACCATTAAGTCCTTACCTCAATTGGATTGTTCATCAAATTAAAGAGACATAATAATTATGTAAATTAGAAAAAATATTATATATTAAAATTTTATTTTTTTCACTTCGCTCTGGCACCAAGGCCAGAGTTCCGCCGCTTAACACCCAATGCCTCGAAAGATAAGGAAAAATTGCCTACCCCTGATCTTGTTCAAACAAAATCATAATTACCGAGTTTTACTTAAATGCATTTATGCATATTATATGACATGAGAGTGAACTGTGTTAGCTGCTTGGTTCTTCGCCAATAGCAAAATTGAAAAAGTACATTTTTTATATTATCAACTAGCGGTCCACCCGCGGCTTCGCTCGCTCAAACTACATGATTATTCATTAACGAAGTTCCTTACGGCAGGCTTGGAAGGGATAGGGATTTCACTGCGTGACCGAACTGAAAAAAATGTGATAGTAAAACCGTAAGAAAAATGCGTGGAATAAAATCGTTACATGAGACGTGCGCAGGCGCGACGGTCGCATACACAGACGAGTAGTGTATAATACCTTTCTCTTTCTTCCTCTTTCTTTTCGTTCTCTCATCCCTTCTCTTTCTTTTATTGCAATTTGTGTCGATTCTACATTAGCCGAAGGAACTTCGTTCCTACCTGGTGTCCCACGACACCACCTAATTTTTTTAAAATTTTAGATAGGCAAGCATTTGTCCGCTATCTCACCTGGTGGTAAGTAATGATGCGAACGATAGTGGAGCATGCTTACCTAGGTAGTGCCTATTCACTCGTTCTTTAAAAGAGGGCCAGGGCGATAATAAACAGAGTTGACTGACAGTCAAATGTGTGGATATCGAATAATTTAATTTACTCGTTCAGAAACAGCCTTAAGTGTTAAATTATTGATTTGAGTAAGAATTCTTAATATTCTTTGTAAAATAACTGCAATGATTGCATATTATAATAAATACCCAAATCGATTCGAATGATCCAATATCGAAAGCGAATCCAAAATAATGAATCGAATAAATGAATTGAATATCGAATCGCACATAATCAAATGAGAACCTCCTCCTTGATTTAGAAGTCGGTTAAAAATACAGATATATCACAAATAAATACAGACCTATTATAAGTATAAGTATAAATATGGATTGCTTTATATTTGCAGGCAAACTCATGTCTTGAGCTCATTCAAATGCTAACTTTCTTTTAATGAACCGATTTTGATAAAACATAAGACAGAGCCATTGGTGAAAGTTTTCAGTAAATCGGTTCAGTATTTTCGAAGATAAACGTGATCATACATACAGACAGACAGACATGCAAAAATATATTTTTGCATTCTAATATTTTTAAGTATCTCTCTCTCTATCCATTTCAGTTAAAATACTACATGTACAGACAATATATTTTTACTGTTTTATTATAATTATATAACATAAAACCAGCGAAATACAAATTTTAATAAAATGTGTTACTTCGTAAGTTTATTATATACTTTTAAAAGTTACCAATATGTACCGTTGTATTATATTTAAAAATATTATTACACATGTCATTATATTGATAATTCCTGGTATAATATTTGACTATGGTATCAACGTTGATTCTAAAGGATTGAGAGTATTTGATGGGCAAGATGCTGATGCTGGAGAATAT
>JAEBDU010013409.1:137910-189581 GCA_016802625.1 Heliconius numata | reverse complement strand
CAAATAAAACTCAAATGTAATAATATATTTTTATTGCATATCGAATTTTACACTTTTTCCTTTCGAAATATTTTTTCTTTTATCACATAATAAATTCTATAACTAAATTACTTACTTACATAAATTAATAAGAAATAAATAATATTTACATCAACATCACTGATCTTTGGTGATAAAACGCTTGGGTCTCTTGATTTTTTATGCAAAAAAAAAATTCTAAATTTTATTGTATGTTCACAAAACCAACAATTATTAATCTTTAATACCTTTATTTAGTACATGATTTTCAGTTATCATAAGAACTAAATGTTGTGACATTATTATAAGCACGTCTTTTGATGTATGGAAATACAGCCATCACTCATCTAGCATCTTTGAATGCGAAACTTTTTTAAGGTTTTCGTACTATTGTTGGCTGTTAGGCATCATCATCATCATTTTCCTATCTAATAATTACTAACTAATGATGTTATTTATATAATATTTTAAATGGAAAAATATGTGGATCACTAGTTCAATATTATTTACTCTGATTTACAAGGCCTTTTTGTGTATATGAAGCAAAGTGATGACTTCGTCCTTTTATTAAATTTATTCATATATTATTTATTTATTCATTATTTTATTTATAAAACTATCTACAACAAGAATTACATTTAAGATATTCAAAGAAAAAATGGAAAAAGAAAGTTATGGATGTAACTGTACATGCGCAGGTTTGACTCTTACCTGTTTTCTCAGACATTAAAAAACATTGTGCCTTTTTGGTGAAAAGAGTGAACCAATATAATATATTGCAAGTCGATAAAATGAACAATAAAGGACGGTTATACAATAAAATTTGTATAACCAATTCGAACAAACTCCTATTACAATTTAACTGACGGCCTAGAAATTATAAAGACAAGATTTTTTTATTTAAGCGTTCCCCTTATTAATATAGACTGCTATTGTCCATTATCACAAATTTTGTAACTATTTATGAGTTAGCTTTCTTTACCAAAGAGATGTTAACAAATATTGTCAATAAATAACAAATAAATAATTTGTTTCTATAGCAATGAACTAACTTATATTTAAGCTAAGGCACCTTGATTATTATACTAGTTATAATATTTAAGCTTACTGTCCATATTTAACCAACTTAAAAGAAAAGGATTTTATCAGTTCGACATATATATGAAGCAGCTTCACGCTATTTTCTGCAGATAGCAGGGTGGGAACCTAATGTTAGGGTACTCCGTTCCCCATTTTCCACAGAACTTTCGAGGCATTGTGTGTTGAGAGGCGGCTTACCGGAGCAAAGAAAAATTGAAATATTGGTATTTGATAATCCTAGGTAATTGGCAGGTATTTGAAGTCGGTTTAATTATTTTACACAATATGTTGACTAGTAAATATTTTGTATATAAATAATATTTCGTTATTCTAGTTTCAGAATTTGTGCTCGCCCGTAGTTTCAATTTTCGATTTCTTTTTATCTTTGGATTTCTTCACTCCATCCTCTGGAAATTTTAAATATGATAATGTTATTGGTAAATTTATGTTATTAAAATAAGGTAGGTAGAAGAACTTAAACTGAGGCCATCGATAATAGGACAATATCTCAATGTTTGTGGGTTCAATCCTCCAATGTTCATTTAAGGGAATTAACGCAATGTCACAAAAAATAGGCGGATATTAGAAGAAGCCACTCCGTAGACAGTCTTTAAAAATGAGTGGGAGAATGAAAACAACATTCGCGTTCACAGTCAGTCGCAGCAGATAAGACGTCATAAATTCACCATGGCAATGTTAAACTCCATCTTCATTATTATTCAAGGAACGTGCCTTTCAATTTTGAATATAAATATGTTTAACTTAAATTTATTTCATTTTTATGCTGTCATGGTATTATCCGAAGTCTGCCTTCATCTATGTTATCCTTTTTTTTAAATTCTACTTAAAGTGACTTTATTTTTATACAGATTCATATTTTTGCTGCCATAGGCAGAAGGAACCTGAAACCGTTCCCCACTTTCTCTCGTAACCTTGAAGCAACATAATAATAAGTAATAATAACATTGAATTTTAAGTGGGGGAACTCATCGGTGCACTTTGCCTTCTTACTAGAGCGAGGAAATGAGCCAGCTAATGAAAATATTAGGTATTTCATTCCCCCGAGTGGAAATCGAACCCACAACCGTTACGTTTACGCATATCAATGCGTAAATATATATACATATCAATGCGTTAATATATATACATATCAATTTAGTTTTTTCAATCTGATGAAATAATCATATTTCATCAGATTGAAAAAACTAAATTTTTTTCCACCTTTGTTTACTCCTTAAAATAAATACGAAATAACAAAATAGAAAAAAATAATCAAATTATTTCACTCACCGACCGACGTTTTGATCTTTGGTTCGTTCCAATCCTGTACTTTGCCCGACATGAACAGAATAAAGAACAGGTTGCTAAGGAAGTAGAATGCGATCGATATGAAGAACACCTTTCTCCAGTCGGCGGCACTTGTCTGTAACATTAAAGTGTATATTTATTTTATTTCATATATTGCTTTGCTTTGATTTTGTTTATTTGTTCACCTAGTAGAGTAGGCAGTAAGAACCTGGGAACGTTCCCATCAGGACACTTCCATTCCCCACTTTTTACGAGTCATCGCATGTAGAATTCCACGTGTTTTGTCTTGTTAGCAGAGCCAGAAATAACTAAGCCGAAAATACATAATTTAACCGAATGGGAAAATTTGAAAAATAAGAAGAAAAAGAAAATAAAAATATCGTACTTCGTCTTTCACAACCGCTGAGACGCTCAAAGGTGCCATTATAGAGAAGATGTTGCCACAGCCATTTGTGATGCCCATTAGGGTGCTAGCAAAATTCGGTGATAGATCGATGTGCAATATCTGAAATTTCAATTAGGTAATTTATATGTCAGCAGTTTCCGTAAGCAGTTTCCGTATATTAAGGGGAATATAGAGAACCCAATGTTAAGACATTCCATTCTATATTTTCTGCTCGAATATGAGACATTACCATTGTTTTTTTTTTTTTTTTTTTATGGTAAAAGGACAAGGCAAACGAGCGTTCGGGTCACCTGATGGTGATCACCGCCGCCCACGACCCCGTGCAGCACCAGAGGAGCTACAGGTGCGTTGCCGGCCTTTGAGGTGGAGATAGACGCGCTTTTTAAAGGTACCCATATCGTACCAACCTGTAAACACTGCCGCGGGTAGACCGTTCCACAGTTCGGTGGCGCGTGGAAGGAAATTTCTACGAAACCGCACAGCAGTGGAGTGCAATGTATCCAGATGGTGTGGATGATATTTAAGTTTGTGACGTGCTGTGCGGTTAGAAAATTCAGCGGCAGGTAACAGGTCAAATAGTTCTTCAGAACACTCACCATGATAAATGCGATAGAGAACGCACAGCGAGGAGACGTCTCTACGCAGAGCCAAAGTGTCAAGCCTTTCACAGCTTACTGGGTCCTTAATGATTCGGACAGCTCTACGTTGTATGCGATCAAATGGGTCAAGCTGATACTGGGGTGCACCAGCCCAGAGATGAGAACAGTACTCCATGTGTGGCCGAACCTGGGCCCTATATAGGGCCAATCGGTGTTTTGGCGTGAAGTACCGTCTCGCTCTATTGATGACCCCCAGTTTCTTCGAGGCCAACTTGGCCTTGCTTTCCAGATGATCGCGATACTGGCAGTCACTCGAAACATTAAGGCCCAGTATGCTGATACTGGGCGCGGCTGAAAGGGGAGTGTTCTGAAAGACTGGCGATACGATGAAAGGGGTTTTTTTTTGTGGTTAACGCGCAAACTTGTGTCTTCAGGGGGTTAAATTGGACCAGGTTCTTTTCACCCCATGAAGAGACATTCTCGAGGGATGCCTCAACAGAAGACACAAGTTTATTTCGGCACTGTTCAGCGTTTTCCCGAGAAAGACTTGCGCGGCCGGAGTAAACAGCGTCCACCGTGCTATCATCTGCATAGCAATGAATGCTAGAATCCTCCAGCATGTCATTGATATGCAGAAGAAACAGCGTGGGGGACAGCACGCAGCCTTGGGGAACGCCTGCGTTCACGGGCATTTGATTAGAGCAAAAACCGTCGACAGTGACCTTGATGCTGCGCCCAGTGAGAAAGCTGGCGATCCACCTGCATAAATTCTCGGAAAGCCCATAGGATGGAAGTTTAGCAAGGAGCGCCCCATGCCACACTCGATCAAAGGCCTTCGCCATGTCCAAACTAACTGCCAGGCCCTCTCCCTTGCTTTCGATAGCCGCAGCCCAATGGTGGGTTAGGTAAACCAGAAGATCACCGGTTGAGCGACCATGGCGGAAGCCATATTGACGGTACCATTGTTAAGTAACGGAGTCCAACGCTACACTTTGTCTATTAAAGTAAAGTAATAGATTCCATGAAGTAGAGATTAAATCCCAATTATTTTACTTATAGATTCTTATTCCGTTTTCTAAATGTAGTAAGCAAAAAAATATATTTTACCAAAAATCCAACGTAATGTGTGCCGTTCAGTCCCACAGTGAGTGTTAACATCGTGACAGCGAGCGGCAGGTGTCCCGCCGGTATGTAAGACAAGGCGAGCAATGTGGCCGCCGGGCCCCAGAACGCTAAGAAATATTATTTTCTTTTAGTTTCACGCACACAGTTTCCCGCACATATCAGGGTAGATAGAGAAGGATAGAGAAGAGAGAGATGGTTTAGAAACCTAGTGTTAAGGCAATCCATTCTTACCAAAACACTTTCGTTCCTCGCTTCCGTCGAATTTTCTGAGCGTTACGCGTTGAGTGGGGGAAGTCAACTCGTTGCATCGTTACCAGTGCGAGGAAATTAAATGAATGGCAATAGGAATTGAACCCCCATCCATCGCGTTTACAGTCGTACGATTGTGCCTCTGCGCCACGACAGTCTCTAACGATATTTATATAGATATAGCAATAAGACAATATGTTAGTAGCCATTTTAAACTTAAAATAAACAATTTTTAGTATCATCTGTAAAAATAATTTGTAACAGAGTTAAGTATTATTCAAGGGTAGACAGGATGTACTCATTGTTAAGACACTTTCCTCGCTTTCTGTCAAATTCTTAAAATATTGCATGTTTAGTGGAATAGTTACAATTAACAACTCCCGATACAAGGAACTTTTAAAAGTGACCAAAAAGCTAAAAAAGACCTGATATTTAAACGGTTAAAAACGTTTCCTTGAATCAAGGCTAAGACCGCAATAGATTAAGTATGCCTTTCAAGTAAAAAAATGTTAACATGTGACGATTTTGATTTAGCTTCAAATACATGTATTTGGAAGCTACCATGCCACAAGCAAACACACGAGTACATATACATACACAGAAACGTCAAAGTAATACAACGTAATTAAAACAGCAGTCATTACCAATAGTGTTGAAAATTTTCCTTGACGCAGCAAGAGCTAAAATATTTCTGTTGACCAGGAACTCGGCAGTCCAACTGAAGATGAAACTGAGCATGTACATGGCGAAGTATGGTAGCGCTGACAGGAAACCACTCTGTTATTAATAGAAAAATAAAAGTTGAAAAAACTAAAACTATGGCAAAGTATGTGCTCGGAGTATAAATTGTAGTATGCACCTAAACTCGAATAATTTAACCGAATAGCCTCTAAAGAGTTACACTATTCGGGACCTGGCTCAGGACCCGAATAGTGTAACTCAGGACATCATCATCAGTTCAGTGACGGAACTTAAGGCAACGTTTTCTCTAACATATTAATGAAACATTAAACAAAGCAATTGGTGAAAATTTTAAGTAAATCGGTTCAGTAGTACTTTTGGAGATAAACGTGATCATACATACAGACAGACAGACAAGAAATTAAAAAAATATATTTTTGCTTTCTAATATTTTTAAGTATCTCTCTCTCTCTCTCTCTCTCTCTCTATCCATTTCAGTTAAAATACTAAATGTACAGACAGTATATTTTTACTGTTTTATTATATATAACATAAAACCAGCGAAATACATATTTTAATAAAATGTGTTACTTCGTAAGTTTATTATATACTTTTAAAAGTGACCAATATGTACCGTTGTATTATATTTAAAAATATTATTACACATGTCATTATATTGATAATTCCTGGTATAATATTTGACTATGGTATCAACGTTGATTCTAAAGGATTGAGAGTATTTGATGGGCAAGATGCTGATGCTGGAGAATATCCTTTTGTAGTTGCGTTGGCAACAAAATATAGAAAAAAACAGAACATTGAAAAATACAACTATTTTTGTACCGGCAGTGTGATTACGCCGGTGTGGACTTTAACCGCGGGCCACTGTGTTTACATGATAATTTCTGTAAAGAATACCCCTGTACATAAGCTAGTTATCCGTTACGTCATTGAAACAGATAATATTACATGGTATACAAGTAATATAGTAGACACAATACTACATCCTACCTTTAAGCTAAGACAAAATATAAAACATAAATTATATGTTAAAAATGATATAGCGTTAGTTAAAACGGAAAAAACGCAACGAATTTGGGAGACTTAGTACTGTTGATTATCGAACTATGTTTGGTCATACAGTTACAGGAGCTGGCTACGGAAGTATGAATACAGAAGAAGATACTGTAGGAAATACTGTCAAACTTAATAATTCACTTCAAGTGTTCGACGCGGTGATTATCAAATGTGGTGATTATCATGTCCGGAATCACATACACCCAGCATTGTGTCTGGCGTGGGAGTGCGAGTATCCTTCAACGATATGTGGAGGCGATTCCGGGGGACCAGTTATACATCCTACAGGTATTATTGCAATTCATTCAGCCAGTTCAAATCGAAATTGTAGAAGACTAGGTGTATATGCATCAATCTCAGCGCCGATCAGCCCGTTCCTCGATTGGATAGCTAATAATGTAGGAACATTATGAAATAAGCTAAAATATAATTTCAACCTTGGCTTCGTTAGTCTAATATAAGTGACTATGTTACTGGAATCGGTGGATACCGATAGATAGTATATGTCGTCTCTTAACATTTCATAGTTATAATAACTATGAATATTTTTCTGTGAAATTTTGCAATCATTATAATTTTTAGTCGGCGTTTATATGTAAAATTCAAATAAAACTCAAATGTAATAATATATTTTTATTGCATATCGAATTTTACACTTTTTCCTTTCGAAATATTTTTTCTTTTATCACATAATAAATTCTATAACTAAATTACTTACTTACATAAATTAATAAGAAATAAATAATATTTACATCAACATCACTGATCTTTGGTGATAAAACGCTTGGGTCTCTTGATTTTTTATGCAAAAAAAAAATTCTAAATTTTATTGTATGTTCACAAAACCAACAATTATTAATCTTTAATACCTTTATTTAGTACATGATTTTCAGTTATCATAAGAACTAAATGTTGTGACATTATTATAAGCACGTCTTTTGATGTATGGAAATACAGCCATCACTCATCTAGCATCTTTGAATGCGAAACTTTTTTAAGGTTTTCGTACTATTGTTGGCTGTTAGGCATCATCATCATCATTTTCCTATCTAATAATTACTAACTAATGATGTTATTTATATAATATTTTAAATGGAAAAATATGTGGATCACTAGTTCAATATTATTTACTCTGATTTACAAGGCCTTTTTGTGTATATGAAGCAAAGTGATGACTTCGTCCTTTTATTAAATTTATTCATATATTATTTATTTATTCATTATTTTATTTATAAAACTATCTACAACAAGAATTACATTTAAGATATTCAAAGAAAAAATGGAAAAAGAAAGTTATGGATGTAACTGTACATGCGCAGGTTTGACTCTTACCTGTTTTCTCAGACATTAAAAAACATTGTGCCTTTTTGGTGAAAAGAGTGAACCAATATAATATATTGCAAGTCGATAAAATGAACAATAAAGGACGGTTATACAATAAAATTTGTATAACCAATTCGAACAAACTCCTATTACAATTTAACTGACGGCCTAGAAATTATAAAGACAAGATTTTTTTATTTAAGCGTTCCCCTTATTAATATAGACTGCTATTGTCCATTATCACAAATTTTGTAACTATTTATGAGTTAGCTTTCTTTACCAAAGAGATGTTAACAAATATTGTCAATAAATAACAAATAAATAATTTGTTTCTATAGCAATGAACTAACTTATATTTAAGCTAAGGCACCTTGATTATTATACTAGTTATAATATTTAAGCTTACTGTCCATATTTAACCAACTTAAAAGAAAAGGATTTTATCAGTTCGACATATATATGAAGCAGCTTCACGCTATTTTCTGCAGATAGCAGGGTGGGAACCTAATGTTAGGGTACTCCGTTCCCCATTTTCCACAGAACTTTCGAGGCATTGTGTGTTGAGAGGCGGCTTACCGGAGCAAAGAAAAATTGAAATATTGGTATTTGATAATCCTAGGTAATTGGCAGGTATTTGAAGTCGGTTTAATTATTTTACACAATATGTTGACTAGTAAATATTTTGTATATAAATAATATTTCGTTATTCTAGTTTCAGAATTTGTGCTCGCCCGTAGTTTCAATTTTCGATTTCTTTTTATCTTTGGATTTCTTCACTCCATCCTCTGGAAAAATTTAAATATGACAATGTTATTGGTAAATTTATGTTTTTACAATAAGGTAGGTAGAAGAACTTAAACTGAAGCCATCGATAATAGGACAATGCACTTTGCCTTCTTACTTGAACGAGGGAATGAGCCAGCTAATGAAAATATTAAGTATTTCATTCCCTCGAGTGGACATCGAACCCAAGTTACATTTACGCATTGTTTATTTCGTTAGATTGAAAAAACTACATTTATATATTTCCACCTTTGTTTTCTCCGTAATATAAATAGGAAATAACAAAATAGAAAAAATAATCAAATTATTTCACTCACCAACCGACGTTTTGATCTTTGGTTCGTTCCAATCCTGTACTTTGCCCGACATGAACAGAATAAAGAACAGGTTGCTAAGGAAGTAGAATGCGATCGATATGAAGAACACCTTTCTCCAGTCGGCGGCACTTGTCTGTAACATTAAAGTGTATATTTATTTTATTTTATACTAGCGACCCCCTTGCGGCTTCGCCCGCTTTTACTATTGGATTATTCATATAATGTATGTTTGCAAAGCACTTAAGATAATGTGAAAATTAATTAAACTCTAATGCAACCCGCATTTTCGTAGTTTCATTAAGGATTTTCCAATTGTTTTACTCGGCAAGGATTTTTTAGTAGGTACCGTAATTTTAAATCTGTGCTACTAATCTTTTCAAGTACTTATTAAAATATATTTAAATGACTATTTTTAGGTAGTTAAATGACTATTTTTAAACGGAAGAAATTATAAGCAAAAGCCTACCTACTAATAACTACTACAAAAATTAGAAACCAAATATATCGCGCTGAAATAATACATTCAACTCCAATTATCCAATACGTGCAAACGCATCTAAATCTTCGTTGCTATGCCTCTATAGCGGGCGGGTTTTTTTTTTCGAGCTTGTGGTTAATGCTGAAGAGGGTATTCTGTCCCTGATGAAAAGCAAGCACTACGTGGCTGCCTGTGAGGAAAATTAAATAGAATGCATTGGCCGGGAATCGAACCCGGGCCGCCCGCGTGGCAGGCGAGCATTCTACCACTGAACCACCGATGACTGCTCATGACGCGCTTGTATAAGCAAAACGTCGCGGGGCGCGTTTCGCACCAAGGATGTTTTGATATTGTAACAACTTCTAAAGTACTTTTTAAAATGAAAAACGGTAAAAGACAGTTTTGATCTACATTAAATGGCCAACGTAACTAATATACTTATTTATATGCTAAGAGTAAGGTATAAGTAAAACTTGAGTCGGCACAGCTGATGAGTCAACGGCGGGATGTGTCAACAATTAAATGCGTTTTTCTCTAAAACTATTCGCAATTTCGAAATAGTGTAAAAAGCAAATTTTGTCTTCGTTTAACGTAGAAAATTAATAAAGCATTTTAAAGGATAAGGATTAATACCATTATGGAAAAATATCCCTCACAATAAAAAATATATTGAAATTACTATTTTGAAATTACTATTTTTATCCTTAAAAGATAAAAATATGCTCTCGCGGACTTTTTTGTAGATCTTATTAAGAGGAACAATACTCCAGTACATTATTTTCATGTAGTACTTACCATTAAAGCAGCGCATGCGCGAAAGTGTCTCAACGGGTAGGACTTTAGACACATTTATCGTATTTATGTTAATTTACATAAGAATGTACAAATAATAAACTATATATAAACCTTCCCTGAGAAATACTCGACCTAATGGTGAAAACCGCATAAAAATCCGTTGGGTGGTTTAGAAGAAGAAGAGTTAGAAAGTTCAGACAGACACGAAAAGCGACTTTGTTTTATAAGATATAGGATATTAACATCTATTGCTTTGATTTTGTTTATTTGGTCACCTAGTAGAGTAGGCAGAGAGAACTTGTGAACGCAGTGTTAAGACACTCCATTGCCACTAGGACACTTCCGTACCCACTTTCTACAAAATTCTGGAGGCATTGCGTATTGAATGGCGGAACTTAACGCCGCGCCTTTGCCTCGTTACTAGAGCGAGTTAATGAAAATACTAAATATTTAATTTCTTTAAGTGGAAATCAAATCCACAACCAGTCTCAGTCAAAATACTACTTTGAAAGTAGAAAATCTTAAGACGACTTTTTACTTAGAGAAGTAAAATAATTGAAGACTTTTATATTATTATTTCAGCTTTGCGCTTTATTTTGCATATAGCACGATAGACAGAGTAAACCCCACTTCCCTTGCCCCATCACCGCCTAATTTTCGAGCCATCGCATGTGGAATTCTACGTATTTTGTCTAGGTAGCAGAGCCAGAAATAACTAAGCCGAAAATAACTCAAATAGGAAAATTAGAAACATAAGAAGAAGAAGAAGAATATAAAAATAAAAATATCGTACTTCGTCTTTCACAACCGCTGAGACGCTTAAAGGTGCCATTATAGAGAAGATGTTGCCACAGCCGTTTGTGATGCCCATTAGGGTGCTAGCAAAATTCGGTGATAGATCGATGTGGGATATCTGAAATTTCAATTAGATAATTTATATGTCAGTCTTTAATAAAGCAGTTTCCGTATATTAGGGCGAATAAAGAGAACCTAGTGTTAAGACATTCCATTCTATATTTTCTGCTCGAATATGAGATATTGCCATTGTTGGGTAACGGAGCCCAACGCTACACTTTGTCTATTAGAGTAAAGTAATAGATTCCACGAAGTAGAGATTAAATCCCAATTATTTTACTTATAGATTCTTATTCCGTTTTCTAAATGTAGTAAGCAAAAAAATATATTTTAATACAATAATGTACCAAAAATCCAACGTAATGTGCGCCGTTCAGTCCCACAGTGAGTGTTAACATCGTGACAGCGAGCGGCAGGTGTCCCGCCGGGATGTAAGACAAGGCGAGCAATGTGGCCGCCGGGCCCCAGAACGCTAAAAAATATTATTTTCTTTTAGTTTCGCACATAGCATAGATCTTAGGAACACAGTATTAGGGCAATCCATTCTTATTAACACACTTTCGTTCCTCACTTTGTCGAATTTACAGGCGTTTACAGTAGTACGATTGTGCCTTGGCGCCACAACTGCTTCTAATAATATTTATATAACAATAAAACAATGTATTGAAATAATAATAAATGTTTAGTATTTTAGTTGCAATGTTAAAGTTAAAATAAAATATTTTTAGTATCATCTGTAAAAATAATTTGTAACAGAGTTAAGTATTATTCAAGGATAGACAGAATGCACTCAATGTTAAGACACATTCCCCACTTTCTGTCAAATTCTTAAAATATTGCATGTTTAGTGGAATGGTTACAATGTTATTGTATTCATAATTAAAAACTCCCGGTACAAAGAGCTTTTAAAAGTGACCAAAAAACTAAAACAGACCTGTTATTTAAACTGTTAAACCGCAATAGATTAAGCAAAAAAGCTAAATCAAAATCGTAACATTTTAAGATTTTGATATAGCTTTTTTCTTTCAAATACATTATATTATTATTATTATTAATTTGGAAGCTGCGGTGCCACAAACAAACACACGAGTACATATACATACACAGATACGTCAAACTAACATAACGTAAAGTAAAACAAAAGTCATTACCAATAGTGTTGAAAATTTTCCTTGACGCAGCAAGAGATAAAATATTTCTGTTGACCAGGAACTCAGCAGTCCAACTGAAGATGAAACTGAGCATATACATGGCGAAGTATGGAAGCGCTGACAGGAAACCGCTCTGTTATTAAAAGAAAAAAAAATGTTGAAAAAACTAAAAGACACGGTATGTATGGCAAGGTATGTGTTCGGAGTATAAATTGTAGTATACGCCTAAACTCGAATAATTTAACCGAGTAACTTCTAAAGACTTACACTATTCGGGTCCTGGCTCATCATCATCAGTTAGCGGAACTTAAGATTGCGTTTTCTCTAACATAGCTACGATTTATACATATCAGGATAGATAGATATCTAGATCAAAAAATCCTAGTATTAAGACACTCCATTCCCATTACGACACCTTGTTCCACTCTTTCCGTCTAATAAATTACCTGAGCCAGGAGGTTCATTATCCAGAGTGGGAATCGAACCCACAACAGTCGCGTTAACAGTGACAGTGTCCCTGCACAACGACTATCATTTTTTTAAAAAAAGGGCACTACTAAATTTAAGTGCCTACTTACGCTCTTTATATCGACACCTAATACTTTATCCATGTACGAAGGCATTTCAGTCAACAGCGTCCAAAAACCAAGACTTTGACCGCTATGTGCCAGCAGGATCGACCAGAACGGTAGGGATGTCCAAATACTTTTCCATGGTGTTGCCATTTTCTGAAATCAATAACACATGAGTTTCTTTAATAATAATTACTTATGTTGAACTAAAATTACTTTTACAGAATTTGTTAAAATTAATGTTTCTTTTTTTCAATTTCTTTAAATTATTTTACTTAAGAATATAGATTTAGAATCAATTATAATTAATTATTAATTAAAGTGATAAACTAACAATTTAATAGAGGCATGTAGTTAATATGGATAAAGCGATTGGATTTTATTCAAGAGGAACGGATTCATCCTTCTATGTTCCAATTTTTATACGGTTTTCTGGACATCCTTATTTTAAAATAATCAAATTAAAAAAAAAACATCCGTTTCCCACCCGGTCACTCTGCCTATCCTGTTGTTTGCAGGATACAGCGTGAAACTGGTATAAATTAAAAAAAAATTGAAATATTTAATCAGTAGCATTTCGCACAATAATCATTTTTACAGTATTCAACGATGTATATTACCTTTTGCTCACTTATATCAGTAGATCCAGCATTACATTCAATATATTTCATTTCTTCTTTACTAATCCACCTACTGGTACTAGGCGTAGAAGCGCCAAATATAAACCAAAGGATAGACCAGCCCAAACACGATGCACCCGCTACGTAGTAAACTGAAGGCCAACCAAATTTACTGCCAGATAGCAGTCCTGCCACCATCATTTCAATGATTGTTCCTAATTGTGCACCTGTCGAAAATCAAAGTACAAATTTGTTAAAACAATAAGCAATATTCTTAGTATAGGCAACATTAAGCGAACATGGATACAATTAAGTGTTGTCCTACGTGTGTTTTATGTTTTATTGACTAGCTTGCACATGTGACTTTGTGTGTGGACTTATGAGTAATCCATAAATCTATACAGACGTTTTGTAAGTCCTAAGAGAGATCTCGTAGTGTTTATTTTAATATTCTTATTAATGATGAAGTCATATTATTATATTATGTGTGCCAAATTATTAATTATTTATACTGATTAAATAATATAAGGTTTTTTTGTTATGTTGATATTAAACAAATTATATTAATACCAGAATATACAATAGTGCCCATCCGGTTTCGTTCATTAACCGGCGACCACTGTCCAAGTATACCGTGAAGACTTGGATACAAGATGCCTTGGAACAGTCCCATCAAAATTCTGCAGGCACATACTGCTTGCCAGTTACCCTAAAATTTAAAATTTGTATTTAAAAAAGTAAATGCAATTTAACGTCCATCCACGTATTCTATCGAGAAGTAGAAATAAGACCAGGGTTTTGTTTATCTATATAAAATTTGGATGTAACATTCCTTTCTGTTTTTGTATTTCTAATTAATTTCACAAGTATAACAAAAAAGATAACCATTATATATGGTTATCTTTTTTGTTATTGTGTATGATCAAGAACTTATTAATGGATTTCTAAAGGTTTTTTAACTTCACTCTATATTCCGTATAAAACAGAAAAGGCAGAAAAAAATTAGTAGATTTCTTAAATTCCAGCCAAAAAAAATCCTCCATAATTCAACAAATTATCATTCATCCAAATCAAATTTGACTTATATACAAATCGTACCAATCAATTCTGTTTTCCAGATCTCACAAGGGTTAAGTGAAGATTTAAAACTCTTGATGGGTATCTCTTTACAAATTACACAAATTTGTCGTCCGACGCCCGTAGCTCGGATGTGATATATTTTATCTTTTCTTATTTCACTTTCAGCTGATTGGTACTTCGTTATATTAATGCATGGTTAGCGATTCGATTTATCAGTCACTAGTGGGATTATTATGGATTTTTTATAGAAGCCAACTTACTGCCAAGACTCTACGTTCTCCACTTTCCAGCTTAAATTTGACGGGGCAAAGCGTGTTAAGCATGTCGCCAGATGTGCTAATAATGACACTATAATAGATTCCTTTTGCTGCTATGTGGGAAAATGTATGAAACTGTAAAATGGTATAATTTACAATCCGGCAATGTTACGGATTGGTACTCTCACATAGCAGTACCTCTGCCGGGCAGAGAAATCTAGTATAAAAGCGTAGATATTTCTTACTATTCTCTTAAACATAGTTTTTGCATAATTACCATTTGAGAAATTGTAACATAAGAAATATTAATGGATACAAATTTAATCAAATTAAAACTCACTTTCTCCGCTGCGATAGGCACGAACATGTTGACCACACCAGTAACTATCATAGACACGAGTATCAACATCCTACCACCGAACCTCCCCGCCAACATACCAGCAGGGATCTGTAGAACAATGTAGCCCCAAAAGAACGACGATAGGATTGTATCTTGAATAGATTTGCTCCAGTCGAATACCTGTAAAATATTTAATAAAATAAATTAAAAATTTAAAGCCTTATTTTTCACATTAAAGAAAGAATAGGCCGTCTTGGTGCAGTGAGATAACTCCCGTTTGAAAACGTTATGTTTATGGATTCGATTCCCACTTGGGGGTATATGCGAGAGTAAATACATTTTATCTCCGCCGCTCAACACGCAAGATCTCGAATATTGGCCGAAAAGTGGGGAATGGGATGTTTTAATACTAAGTTCCCGCTGTTACGTCCGGAATGTGAAGTGTAGATATTATATTTTTTATATTTAATATTAAATAAAGAAAAAGAAAATCTTGACTATGGTTAGGTTAGTTTCTAACAAGTTTTTTTTTTTAAGTTTTATTTATTTTAATTCGAGATATTTAGTATTGAATAGCGAAACTCAATGACGACGTTCTTTGTAAAGAACCTGTATAGTCTGGCAAATATGTTATTGATAATGGGAAGCACGCGCGGCAAATTGCGCAGTATATGTATGCGCAGAGAACGTTCGATCAGTGTTACCCTGTTATGTTGTTTTACCCCACGCTTAGCAAATCACATTTACCTATACGATAATTAAAATATCTGTCTGTCATGTTTATGTTGTAGTTAATTATACAAAACGAAATGAGGAATTTTATGAGGATAATTTTATGGCACATGATATTTATCTATATATATATATATACTTATGTACAACATAAACATTCAGTATGCATAATACAAGCTTATATACAATGCAATATGGATAAAGAAATATGTGGCAATATTTAAGATTATATATATAAAAAAAATATATAATTAAATTATTTAAATAAATTTCGAGGTACAAAAAAAATGAGAGTGAGGTATCCCTTTGCCATACAAGTCACTGTGCGTTAGTGTGAGCGCTACGTCCTTACAGGAAATTCGCACCCACACATCTTTATAGGTACAATCGAGCTCACACTGTAATATTTAAACAAGAATATAATTAATTGTAAACAAAAATGCCTTTTACCGTTTTGATTGTTTGCTTTATTATTTGTCAATTTTTATTTTTTACTTTCTTGCATGCATTAACGTTTTATTTTAATTAATTATTTTTTTTACGTATTTTTTTTATTTGCATTTTATTACTAATTATTTTTGTAAATGAACACTAACGGCCATTCCTTTTAATTTTTTACTTTTATATTTGACATTTTATTTATTAAAACTTTATTTTTTACAATTTTTTTGTATGTATTATTTTTTTCATTCTTTTATGTACCTTATTAAAATGACTTTTTATATTTTACTTTTTTTATTGAATTTGGATTGAGAAGATTTGTATGTGGCCCCATTACAATAATTTCAATTCAGTTTTTTATTTAATTTTTCAATTTGGTTATTCATAACTTGATTTTGCATGTTGCTTAAGCTAACACACTAATTATTATAATATTACTAGATAAATATACTACTACTACTACGCCATTCCGTATATTTGATGCTATCATATGATATTATATTCATATTTCATAGTAATGAACTGATAGCGTTGTGCTCGACTGTACCGTAGCCCGGTCACACCCCGCACCGATTCCCCGCGAGCCCTGACGGGGAATCGGTCCGGCGTGAGAGGGTGTCTATGTGCAGACATCAAAATACGTTTTCTGCGCAATTTGCCGCGCGTGCTTCCCATTATCAATAACATATTTGCCAGACTATACACAGATACACGAAATATGTATGAAATTATTAAAAAAATATAAAGAAATCATTCTTATTAGGTTTCCCCTTCTTATATTGCATTGGTCTTTGAGACACAATTTTAAAAAGTTATTTTAATGGAAATTTTGATTTTTCCAATTTTCCTAAAAAAGACTTGCTGTTTTTAAGCTTCACTTATTTGAAATTCAAAGGTAAGGAGCGTTATTGTGTATCTGAAGGTAAATTAATTCTTGTTTGTATATTGCAAATAGGATCTTTATCTTTCTTTTTAGATAATAATTAAAGAATTGCTCGTTAGAAAATTATTTATTTAGATTTTTTTTTAATTTTACGCTGCCCGCAGAAGGAAACTAGAAATTTAGTATTGATGCAATTATTAGATTTTTATTTAGGTACTTTTCTTTAATTCATGTTATATCCTATTCACATACGAGTGAGTATTAGCAGGTTAAGCAGGGGAAATGTTAAGACACTCCGCTCCATAATTTAAAAAATACAAACTTATAATCGTAGTTCATTTCCTACAAAATTAATGCATACGCCCGCAAACTATAGTGTGTCAAAATTAATAATTCGCGTTCCCGTTGACCTAGAATGTTGAAAATACATAACCCTCGATGGACGAGTCTAACACGCTTTTGACCGATGTCTTATGTTAGGTAACTAAACATAGACAATACACCATTCATTGTCATCGTCTGTCAAAGTAAATAAGTTTTCATAAGCAAAAAGCCGAGAACTAAATAATATATTAGTACTAAAACAATCTTAGAGGTACTTACTGTAAATCCATAATCATTGGGTTTCGTCATCCCCAGAATAGCAATGCTCATGCTGACTCTCGTGGAGTAAGACACGACGGTCGCCAGGAACAAGAGAAATATAACAATGTGACGCATTCCAAATAATTTATCTGTAACAATATATTAATATTTTTTAATATAAAGGCCATAGCGGTACAGTGGGGTAGCGTTTGATTGTAAATTACGACTGGTTTCGATTCTTACTCGGTTTAGTATTTGTTTTAGCTTCACACTGTATCCCAGAGGGAGGCAGAAGGCACCTTGGAACTTAGCGTTGAGACACTTCCGTTTCTCACTTTCCACCGACTTCTAGGGGCAATGCGCGTTGAGTTGCCTCATTACTGGCTGGATGGGAATAACTACATAAAAAATATTTTATTTAAGCCCTAATATTTTCTTATATAAAATCCGGCGCTGGGCCCGATTTCCACCGCGAATGGAACGGACCTATTAAGGACTACGTTGAACTCGCAAAATAAATTGCATACTTATATATCCACCAATAAATAATCGGGCGAAAAAGTCCGAGCAGGCAAAAAAGGTTGAAATGAACTCACTCATTTCTAGGGAGCGGGGTGAATAATTACAAAATACAAAAGTCATTGTTGATGGAAATGTAAACCTGTTCTTTTTAAAAATGAGACCGTTCCGCCTAAGTATTATCCGCCCATTTCTCTTTCACACTTGAAACCGGGGCTACTACTACATATATGCGGGAATCGCTAAAATAAGTGTTAATTTTATGTTGATTAACTATAAAAATTCATTAGGGTCCCCCATTGTCTCCGCTCAGAGCCGAACCCTCATCAAACGTCGTACAAAGGCTGTCACGTACGATGATACATTACTAATTTGAAATATCCATTCATCTAGTAAGTGACGTCGTTGGCTATTCGTTTTAATGAATGTAAGGTGGAATGAAGTCGTCGTGGCGCAACGGTGACTGTGACTGTAAACGCGTCGGTTGTGGATTTGATTCCCATTCTGAGCACATTAATTATTTTTATTTTCGTCGCTTTACTAACAAGACAAAGCGTGGCGTGACTTATGTGTAAAATTGACAATATTAAAAGGTAAACGTTTATTTTTTTTATTTTTGTATTATTGAATTTTAAGAAAATAGATACTATTCAATTCTTCTTTCTGACTCGAGGTAAATGATGTTAGCCCTATGGCCTTTACAGCGACATCGGTTGAGTAAGGAAGAGTCTCCTCTTCCATATCTCTCGTCCATGAGAAAGTGAAACTAAAACATGGTTACTTGGGAGGAGGTCAATCATTATGTAGCTCATTTTTTAGCTCCATGCTTTATTCAGGGGAAAGTGGTGAACGGAGTGTCTTAACACTAGGTTCCTTCTGCCTACCCTGTGTGCGGGAGACACCGTGAAGACACCTAGACTTGACTCCATTCGTGTAGAGGGATTATTAACTCTACTAGTTCGAATTATGATCGTAATTACATAATAAGTATTACCCAATTGTTAACATTATTAGAAAACTTGTTAACTCTAATTAAACATACAGGGATATTAGAGATTAATCGTGAGATTTTATTTTTTATTGAAAACAGTTTTTATAAACATTTGTTACACAAGCGTTTTATTAATAGAAACAATTACAACCCGCTACTTTGTGTGCGTTTTTGTGGCTTTATATATAACTAAGAATTGTAGTAATCTCGAGCATTTGAAAATATAAATAATTATATTTATTTTATATAAATAAATCATTTCATTATCAGTGAAATCAGTTCAGTTTTTAATTTATGGCGTTTCTAGCGTGCCATGCCTTTTTTGACATGTTTACCTTTTATCTCATGCCTTTATGAATAGGTATAAGTAATTTGCATTACAAATCTCAAAATGAAAGATTTTTTTTTATTAATTGATTAGCTTCACGCCATATCCCGCTTGAATAGAAATAAGAAATAACGAAGAGTCAACAGAAGAACCTAGAGTTAAGATACCCTATTCCCATTAAAATACTTCTGTACCCCGCTTTCTACCGATTTCTGATGGCAAATTTCCTCGCTCGTTGCCAGACCTAACTAACATGCAAAGTTGTTTTATTTACGAAAAAAAAGAAATCTGTAACTATAAAAAATACTTTCATATATAAATGACTTCAAATTCAAATTAAAAATATTCTTTATTCAAATATACTTATGCAAGCACTGAGTTGCGCCAACATAAAGCTACCACCGGCTCAAAAGGCAATTCTGCTGAGAAGAGCCGGCATGAAAAACAATAGTTGCTCTTTTCAATATCGATGTTACAATTAAATTTTTGCAAGAGAGATCAATTGATTAACTCTCCGGATTTTTGTCTTTCAAATATTCCTAGACTGTGGTATATGCGTAAAAAGTATGGTTTCACAATTTTTATAGCAAATTTCATATAATACTAGATTGTTCCCATTGCTTCGCCCCCATTATCAAATTCAAATAACTAAGAATTGTGTGATATATAGTACATTTAAAGAGTCCGAAGTAAACAATCACCGTATGTACAGTAGGTGGGTACATCGTATAGATGATGAGAGAGATGATGAAAGCGTAAGTGGGTAGTAATATCCCCTAAAGATAAACATGATGATACCAGTATATTAAAATGCAGTAGTTCCTGAGATTACCACGTTCAACCAACAAAATTCTTCCGCTTTATAATTATGTATTTGTATAGATTTTCACCTACTATTCTACAAAGTAGAAAAGTCACTTGTAATACTAAAACTCACCTTGATCTCTTCTATACTTCTCAAATACATCAGTATAAATATTTTTAGTATTAACATTTTTATAACCCATTTTTTACAACAAAATACGATTTGTTTTTTTCCTTTTTTGAGGACGGTTTTAAAATAAATAAGAAACGCGAATTTCTGTCACATTGACGTTCAAATAGTGAATTCAAAGAAAATTGATATAATTTTATGATTTTTTCGATAATACTGATAGTATTTTATTAGCTTAGATAATGATAATGTATTAACAATTAGATACGTTGCTTATCATTATTTTCTCATGTCGCTCGATTTTTTAATATGATACAACTAGTCGTCGCCTGCAGCTTTGTTTGTGGACTTTGAAACGTAAAATGAGAAATCCCGTTTCGATTTTATTTATGAAAAACCTCAGAGTCTTCCCGTACACTCCCTAACTTACCTATATGACAAATTTCAACTTTGTAAATCCAAAGTTTCGTCTGGGCGTCACAGGGATTTTAATCATATTTTATACAAGAGTGTAGATATTTTTAAAACTTTTGAAAAAAACTATTGAAACACGGTGTTTTCAAGCGTTTTCTGCAGTTTTGTACATTTTGATTGGTAAAAGGCACTCTAGTGTGCATAGAAATCAAAGTCGGTCGGTTAGAGCTTTCGAAAAGCCACCACATTCGGTTTTACTTTGAAATACTCGAATTTTCAAAAAATTGGTACCTAGTTGTGCTGTAAAATAAAATAAAGAAATTTTTCGACAATTTTCTTTCATAGGTTTTTGTTGTTTTAATAAAATAAATTTATTTTATTTAAGTATAATTTTAGCTGGTAGCAGTTTCAAGCTTTTTGTTCTAGAGCAGTGTAAACATTCTTATTATGTTATGATTTATGATAGCCTTTTCCTCACATTCTATTTATATGGGTATAAAATATTTTTATATAAATATTAACTGGGAATCGAACTCCAAATGATCACTTTTATAGGTAGATGAGGCCATTGTGGCGCAGTGACTGTGCCACAATGGCCTCGTACGCATAAAACAATTTAAATAATTTCAAAATAATATCTGAATTCAATTATCGCTATAAGTATCCAAACTAAGGTAACGAAACGTTTGTTTTGAATACAAAAGGAATTCAATTTAAACGAGTAATTAGATATTTTTTCAATTACTCGACAACAAAATATATATGAGTACTTTCTAATTAAATTATTATCAGGGTCTATGTTTCCTTAGCATTATAATGAAGTAAAATATAATTTAAAATGACAATGTCTATACTAATATTACAAAACTAAAAAGTTTGTATGTTCTAACGCGCAAATCTGAAGAGTCATAACATTAGGTTCCCTAATAAAAACACAAGCTTCCCGAATAAAGGTTAACAGCATTTGATTCGATACATTATTATCATTACATTAACATAAAATGTCCAACTTATAGTGCCAGATCTAGAGACACCTTTTACATTTCTGCTCGAAAAACTAATTATGCCAAAAATTGTTTTGTACTAAGATCTTGTAGGGCATACAATAATTACTTTAGTGAAATAGACATTTTTCATAACAATTTGAAACAATTTTCACTTAAAATTATAGCAATTTTCACAAAATTCAACTGATGTAAAATCTTAACCTTTTCCTTTGTAAAAATCTTTTTTATTTCTTTTTAGACCATTAAATTCAATTTTAATTGTTCATTAGCAACGTATGTAAAAACTTAAAAAGTTCATTTCTTTTATATTCACTCCATGTTTTACGTAAAAGTGGAAACTTTATTGGCAAATGTAATATAGATATGTAGTATGTTAAAAAGTATTGTAAAAGCTGTTTGTTTCCCAATGTAAAATAAATAAATAAAAAATTAAATAAATAAATAAATTATTATTATTACAATTAACACGTTCATAATATCCTATAGAATATAGGTTCGATTCTTCATTCGTCGCTTGCTTTAAAAAATCACGTGAAATTATAATAATAAGGTTAATTTTCATATTTATTGACACATTTTTATCATTTCGACCCTAACCCCGTTAGAATTAGGTCATATTCACAATCACAACACTCAAGTGTCGAGATGAAGATACTTGAGAGATACTTTAGAGTATCTTATCTTAGTGATATGTATTGATGAAACGAAAATGTATTGATATATATGTAGATTACAATGTCATAGTATTTTATATGTGTAGATATGTTTGTAACTTTTGTGTATGCAAAATCTTAAGAGGACAGGACAGGACGGTAAACACGACAGGCTGTGGGTTCGATTCCCACTCAAGGAAAATAATTAATGTTTTAATTTCCTCGTAGCCCTCGCGGCGTTGAGCTTCGCCACTCAACACACACAATGCCTCCAGAATTCGGTGGAAAGTGAAAAAAGGCAGTGTAGGTTCCCTGTTTCCTAATCCAAACTCTCTATCTCTTTGTCTACCCAACACTATAAAAAAATTATAAATATTAATATTGTTTCTTATTCGATTTCCGCGAATGCGAATATTTATAGTTCATTAAAAATTATTACAGCTTAGAGTGTACAAAAATTGCTGCCGAAATATAGTTTTAGTAAATGAAAAACATTAGAACTTGTCTCTTATAGCAGGATAGGTGCCTCACACTATTTTTTTACCTATTTACCCATAATTTTTTTATAAATAACCTTTTTTGAAAATTCGAATTAAAGTGCCTGTTCCTGTGATCTTAAGTAGATTTTAATTTAATTATAACTCTTGCTTTAAAACGTCCTCGACACGTCCTCTATAAATTATATATAAATATCAAAGTAGGTAAATAAAATAGCTAAAATTCTTTTATTCGCAAATCGTTTAAAATTGTATAGCATTATTATCCACGGCCTTGACTCGATCAAGGTCAATTTCACAATAACCGTGTTCATCCAAACAGAAATATTTATGACAAAACGGCGGATCTACTTGTTTGTGTACACTGTTATCTATGTATATACGTTTCAGGTAAAACATTTAGAGATAAGACTCTCTATCTCTCTTTTTTTTAATTAATTGGGCCCCGTGTAATAGAACATGAGGTACCTATAGCTTGTTTTTTATTATAGTTTTCTCGAATCGATCGAATTCTTGAGGCATTGCGTGTAGAGTGACGGAACTAAATGCCGCGCTTTCCCTTGTTATGAAAAAATGTAAATATTAAAGAACGTGGAGAACGGAATGTATTAACACTAGGTTCCCTCTGCTTATCCCGTTATATACGGGATTCAATGCGAAGCAAAAAAGAACCTTCCCGAGTGCCGATTAACACAGTATTTAATTCAACATATTGAAACCGTTATAGTATTCTTCAAATTTTTTATCTTTTCTTTATTTTTTTGAGGTTAATTGAATAATTTAAAAAAACAAATTACAGTATTACTTTTTTAAATTGTGTATATAAATAGTTCAATAATAAATACAATGAACTTGTAACCATGACAGAGTTTGCAAGAAATATTTTCTTATATGGGCCGCCGCACGCTGCAGTGCGACTATAAAAGCGAAATTTGCGGGTTTGATTTCCACTCGCGGTAATAAATTTTCAGATCCTCGTTCTGGTATTAAGATACGCAACTCAACCCGCAATCTCTTGAGAATTGGGTGGTAAGAGGGAAACGAAGCGTCATAACACTAGGTTCCCTCTACCTACCCTGCTTTTACGGAATACAGCTGAAGCTAAAAAAAAGTAAGTATTTTCTTGTAATTCATACAAAAAATAGTAATATTTATAATTTACAATACAAATTTAATCAAAGCTCCCACAACAACGCTTGTGCCTTATGTTATTATTTTTTTAAGATGAGTACAGAGTGACTCTACCTATCGCTTATAAAGATATACTCGTAAATAAAGGCTAAGTACTTGATAGTATAGATAGGTTTCGAGGCACTATGGGTCTTGTGACTGTAAAAGCGACGGTTTTGGGTTTGATTTCCATTCGGCGAAATGAGTTACTTTCATATACTAGCTATAGTAATAATACAAGCTTTGAGAATTCCGCTCGACCACTCCATGAGAAATGTTTTGGAAACTGGCCGGTGCGTGGGGAGTGTCTTAACACTAAGTTCCCAGTTCCCTCCGCTTACCTTAGTTTCACATATAAATTACATATAGTATATTATGTATAATAAATTTTAACTCAAAGTAAATAAACGTTAATCTCTATAAAAGAACACAATCGTCTCCAAAATTTCGATTAAGTATATAAATAAAATACCTATTTATATGATAATTTTAACAAGCGGTTTTTCTATATAAAAAGACAATACTTGTTTTATTAAAAAATATTCCTATATACGATATAAATTATGATATTTTCTTAGTTTTATTACTTAATTTACATGTTTTAACCGACTTTAAACATGTTATGGCATGTATGTGATATTGTCGGAGTTAGATAATATTTGAGTAGGTTGAACTAGTTAGATTTCCGAGCACGTGTGCTAAATTTACAATCACTATTTTTATTTTATAGTTGCGATCCGCTCGCGGCTTCGCCCGCTTGAACTACTAATTTGAAGTATTTTTATGTTCTAGTATTATTACAATTTTAAAGACAATTTATACATTAAAAATTAACATTTCAGCCAAATCAATACTTTATATTGTGATAACTTTTTTATTTATGGGGTGATTTAATTAAAACAAACACTAAATGTTAATGGAAGTTTGCTAAAATACAATAGTGGAAACTGCATTTAAAACGGTTAAGCAGTTTTTGACATTAGCGTGCACAAATGCACAGACAAACCTACAAAAAATTTAATTAAATTTATTACATTCATAAAAAAGATTTTCTCATATATCCCAGCCGATCTCAAAGATTTTAGTCTATTTTTTAAATTATAACCGATTGCTGATGTACCTATAAAAGGTTATTACTCGTACTCAAATATGTCAATTATCTTTTTACGATAAATAAGACATTTAAATGTAAATAAGTAGATGTGTTTATATATTTTTTAAATGTATTATTAAAAAATATAAAAAATTGAAACGGTTATGGCGCAGCATCAGCATCCAACTGTAAATGGTGTGGTGTGGTTGCTGGTTCGATTCCAACTCGCGGAAACGATTGTAATCATTTTTGTGTATCTCTATTCTAGTAAAAAACAATTTACGGAACCCTTCATAGGCGAGTCCAACTCATCCTAGGCCGTAAAGTTAGGAAAGATATTTTTTGTACAAAACTTTAACGTAAATATTATACGTTTTTTGGAAACCGCTTGATGGTTTGCATAGTTCGATGGCGTGGGTTCATATTCCGCAATGTTCAATTTTTTATACGTTTCATACGTTTTACGAATGTACATACATTTTTCTCTTGCTCATGATTTAAAATTTTAATTACTCCTGGTACAGAATTGAAAAATATTTTGAAACAAGACTAAGCTCGACGCTTAACCATAATCTCGTAATAACATACAAAATAAATAAAAAAGGAAAATAAAAAAAAAATGAATTTATGATCCGTGTTCTTAGGAATTTTGTATACAAACATACAGTCATAGCAAATATTCAAATTGGTGATCAAGTTGTGCTAGTTATGTTTGTCTTTTATAACTTGACAAAAATTTCATATTGTTATTGAAGTAGACAAAAATCCTTATTTCCGGAGAATGGAGCAGAGAGTAATTCTTATTTTTTTTTATTTCACGCTGTATCCCGTATACAGCAGAAAAAACTTAGTGTTAAGACCCTCTGTTCTCTACTCTAAGTCTAATTTTTGAAATAAAGATTTTTTGAGTAGCGGAACTCAACAAAAACATATTATCTTGTTACCAGAGGGAGGAAATACAAATAATTCCGAGTGGGAATCGAACCTACAATCGTCGCATTAATGCTTATTTTTTTGATAATATTTTTTTTTTCATTATAATTTAAAGAGAGACTTGTTAAGTACTAGTGTTGTATTCCTTAATACAACAAATCTCCTTACTCTTAGGACTATTGGCGGAATATTCATCTTTATAATAAAAATATTATAAATATTGTAACTAAAAATACATAATTTAAAAAAAAATTCTCACGTATTCATAAAAATAAAATTAAAAACCTAAACCCACGACAAAACATGTTTGCCGAAAACAGACATAAAACAGAAAAATTTAAATAAAAAAAAAAACACAAAACTAACCTGGTTTAGGTGCATATTGAATATCTTCGGTACCCATTTTCAAATTCCGAAAAATTTGCAACACAATTTAAAAAAAAAAAATTATTTATCGAGCCAAAAATGGTAAAACTTATATATTTCTATAGTTTTTAATTAAAAATATCGATATTTTCTTTCGATCTAACTTCAAACGCGTCGCAAGGGCAGCGCCTTGGCCGAACAGGAAGCTACTGCGTTCGCGCCGGTCACGCATTCAGTATATATTGTCGCCTTATATTATGTATATATGTATGTCAAAATGTTTCCTATTATATATAGATGAATGTACATATATGTATTTCCGGTCTGTTTATATATGAGTTTTATTTTTATTTTAGTGATATATCACTATGCTTTTAGTGATATTGGATTATTTAGATCTAAATATTTATATATTTACATACTTATATATAATGAGCCACTAGCTTGCGACTGTAATCGCGATGGTTGTGGGTTCGATTCCCACTCGGAGGAATGAAATGTTGAATATTTTCATATTCTTACTCTGGTTAAAGAGACAAACGCGGCGTTAAGTTCTGCTACTCGCATAATCGCTAATTACATTACTAATATCTATATATATAAAATCGAAAGGTCACTCACTCATCACGAAATCTCAGAAACTACATGTGCTAGGAATCTCAAATTTTGCATAGGAGTTACTTATAGGACGTAGGTGCTCGCTAAGACGGGAATTTGCAATATTCGACTTCTAAGGGGTTGTTTTTGGGGTCGAAAGTTTGTATGAAACTTCGTTACTACAAATGCTAGGAGTCTCAAATTTTGCATAGACGTCACTAGGACGTAGTCATGGAGACAGAAATTAATAATAACATAGTTCACGCGGGTGAAACCGCGAGCGGGCCGCTAGTTTTAACATACAATTCTCCGCAACATTTTTTTGGCTTCCCCCTTAAATGCGCATTAATGACACTATTTTGCGAGTCTTTTTTCTTTTATTTTTATTTACTTTAGCTTCACACCAACTATCCCGCACATAGCAGGGTAGGTAGAGGGAACATGGGAACCTAGTGTTAAGACATTCCGTCGAATTTTGAAGGCATCGCTTGTTGAGCGGCGGAACTCAACGTCACGCTTTGCTCCTGTACTAGGAGATGAAAATATAAAATATTCCAATAGTAAAATAACGACCCGAAAGAAAATCGAACCCACAACCGTCACGTTTACAGTCACGCTTGTCCCACTGCGCCACGACGGCCTCAATCCTTTTTTTCTTTACCTACTTAACCAATTTCGAAATGGTTATCATTCTCATCGTTTCCACGCCAAGTTTCCAATGAATAAAAGAATTATAAGGGTGAAATTAAGACTTTCCTTCTTAATTTTTTTTTCCTATTTACTTACTAATCGATTTTCATAAAAGCGTGTTATCAAGGAATAATAACTTCAAGTCGACTCTTCCCATTTTAAAGTTTCCGAAAAGAAAACTAGATGGCGCTGTTGTAAGTTAGATTAGTTACGTTATTTCGAACGCGTAATATGGCAAAAAATCTAACTTAATATTTACAGCGGCTTTACGTGACTTAACGTATTAATAAAAATTAAAAATAAATCAAGAATTTTTGAAGTGCATACGCTTGTGGTATGTACATTCATTCATTGTACACACAAGAGAAAAAAAATACTCAAAAAAAATACTCACCCCAAAAAAAATACTCACCCCAGACTCCGACTGCATTCAATTCGCGCGCGGACTATATTATATAATTTTTAAATCAAATTTTTATAATGTTTTTTTTTTGTTATTATAATTATGTCTAGCATGGCGTTATATGCCAATTCGGCGGAATGTGGGGAAAGGACGTGTCTTCATGGGAACGAAATGTCACCAGGATTCCTGTGCCTACCCTGCTATAAGCGTCGTACGACGTGAACATCGACGTGAATACATCTCAATAGTTGTGTATTTCAGTCCCGATGAGGTAATTTATTCGTTTTTCAAAAAGGTTTACCTGACATATCTATAATAGCAAACTTCCTTCCACTTTTTTAGCTAACTGTAAAGACAATTTCAAGGTAAATTATCAATTACTGAATAAACATAAATAATAAGAAGTAATTAAGTGATTAACTTATTACAATATTTCATTATTTTTATCTTTTTTCCTGTAGGTACATAGACTATGTTGCTAAACTCCTTTGAGTAAATAAATAGATCTTTCTAAGATGTATTTACAATAATTCTAATTTGTTGTAATCTATACATAAACTAAGACTGTAATTCATCGCTGTCTGGATAGAACATGAGGGATGTATGGGAAAATCTATTATTGGGGCATTTTTATTTTTTATTAACGTAATAGAACTCTAAAAAAAAATTTAAAAAATTTTCATCCATTTATATGTTTGTCGGTATGTCCGTGTGTTTGTTTGTGCACTGGTACTGGTGGCACTGGTAACCAAGCAAAGTGCGGCATTCAGTTTTGCCACTCAACATACAATGTCTCAAAAATTCTGCGGTAAGTCGGAAACAGCAGTGTTTGAATGGCGAACAGAAAAAAAATAGTGACGAAAAAGAAAAGAAAAAGCTAATTACCCGTAATTATTAACAAGCAATGACTTTAGAAACGGCGGCAAAGTGAGAAACAGAATTGTCTTAATGAGAAAGGGGTATCTTAGGTTCCCACGTACCTTCTATCTATGGGCGAGATACAGCGTGAAGCTAAAAAAATGTTAATCCATACCTATATTATAAATTCGAAGGTAACTCTGTCTGTCTGTCTTTTACGCAATCAGGGCCAAACCGCTAACTTAATTGTGATAAAATACTCATACAGAGATACTTGAGGGTCTCGGAATGAACATAGGTTACTTTTTTTCTCATATTTGTAATATTTTCGATATATATCAATATATTAAAATACTTATTAATTTGACATGCAATTTATTCCGCCATGTTTATAACAACCGCCGTTGCTAAGCAACGATTTGCAAAGTTTGTTGTTAGAAAATGTCACCCAAAATGAGCTTGCTTAACGCATCTCTCTATTGAAAACTGAAAATAATTTCATAAATATATTTAATAAATATTCGTATAGTTCAAGCGGGCGTAGCCGCGTTCGGGTCCACTAGTTATCTATATAGAAACAAACAATATTACCTACAGTTTGTCTTGTTGTAAGTGCACTTCATTCAGTAATCTAGGATTTTGTTTATACACTTGAAATAGTAAATGATAACATTGTTATAATTACGTCAATATAAATTTGTTTGTATTAATAGTAATCAAAACACTTATATTGGAAAAGGCGCCATCGTATCGTAGTGGGCAACCGAGGGCCGTGGGCTTGGGTTCCGCCATTCAATATACAATTTTTCGAAATTGAGCGGAAAGCAGAGTGTTTTAACACTAAACGTAAGAACTAAATGTACTTTTTTAAAGCATTTCCACGACAAAAATAATAAGGTTTCCTTTTTATTGATTGGTTTTAGATTTCTAATTCTCTCTTCTCTACTAATTTTGCTAATTATTAACCATTTTTAACGAATTGCACAACATTTTTTAGTTTACACAACCGATAATTAGACAGCGGTAGTGGGACTTAGTAACGTTCGAGAGTACGAAATGACATTTATTGAGGATTTTAGCTAATTTCACAGCTTGAAGTGAAAATATATTTTTCATGCTTTGTAGTTAATTGCAAGGCAAAGTTCGGCTTTCAGTTCTGCCACTCAACATGCAATGCCCCAGGCGCGGAAAGTGGGTAACAGAGGGTCTTAATAGTAGGTTCCCTCCGCCTACCCTGCTATATTCAGAATACAGGGTGAAGCTGAATTTTTTTTTTTAATGTAACCCACTGCACATACGATCAGAGTTACTTCGAGTATTTGCATTGTGTCATGACTTCTATGACGTTCACATTTTTCAATCATTTCCATTCAACAACGGAAGCGAATCCGCAACAAAAAGCTAGTTAAACAAAATTTTAACTTAGCAAGCATATAATTAAACAAGTTTACACATAGTTAAAGTACCTTAATAAACTTACTACTTGGAAGGAAAATGTTAAGGAAGAAGGATACCAATTGAGGTAAATGATTAGTGATGATATTCGGACTAGACGGCATTGGGTTCTTCCGGGCATGTTGGGCATACTAAATAGATGTTTTATTTAGATGTAATTATTCTGGTAAAATGTATACTAATATTATGAACCTAAAGTGTTGGTTAAAGGCGCTAACCTCAGGAAGTATTGGTTCAAATTGTTTTTTTTTTATGTCGGAAAATTCAATTATTGTGGAATGCTTTAGATTATTACATCATATTAATACCTGCAGTCAGAACTAAACAATGTTAGCTTATTAACTTCTTTCTAGCTGTACGCTGTTTTATGTATGTAGCAGGGTACGTGCATTAAGAGGAGGAGAGGGAACCTAGGAACTTAGTGTTAAAACACTCCGTTCCCATTAAGATACTAGCGTTCCCTCACTTTCCACCGAATTCTCGAGACATTGCGTGTTGAGTAGCGGAACTCAACGCTACGCTTTGCCTCGATTAACTATTTGTTAATTTTGCTAATCCTTCATAATTTATGATTTTCATTTAATTGTTGAAATTTGACATTCAGGACATTCAATACATACGACGGCTGCAAGTTAGATACCTTTTGGGGGTTATGATTATATTTAAATTATATTGTCATTTCTTAACGAAAACATAACGTAATTCCAGTTATAATCTCATCAAGAGCTAATAATGAAAGGACGAAGTCATTTGTATGTAAGGAAAATGATACTCCCTGTATGGGATCGATGTCGTAAACTATTGATATTCTTTATGGCAGGAGGAATTTCCGGCTTATAATAAAATATTTTCTATAAAAATAAAATAAAATGTGATAAACATACATAGCTTATTTCAGAGGTTAGAAACTGGTTCATTTCTAAGTTTATTTTAATAGAAAGGTCAAGAAAAACGAGCGCATGGGTCATCTGGTGGTAAGCGATCACCGTCGCACACGACCCTGTGTAACACCAGAGGAATACTAGGTGCGTTGTGGGCCTTTACGGTGAAGGTAGATGCATTTTTTGAAGGTACCCATATCGTATCGACCCTGGAACACCGCCGCAGCTCGGCCGTTCCACAATTGTGTGGTGCGTGGAAGAAAGTTCCTACAGAACTGAACCTCCAAAAGGAGGATTATGTCTTTAATGCGTTACATACGCACTAAGCATGTATGTTATATATGTATGTATGTATATTAAGCAATAGTTAGTGAACCAATTTTAATAACTGCTATATCACTGGATTTACTTTGTCGTCCAAGCGACACGCTGTATCCCGCACTTAGCAGGATAGGCAGACGGAACCTAGGAACATAGTGCTAAGACACTCCGCTCTCATTAAGACACTTCTATCCCCAACATTTTTACCACTTTACTGTGGTTAAAAGATAATAAAAAATATTTCATTCCGCCAAGTAGGAGTCGAATCTACAACCGTCGCGTTTCCAATCAGACGCTAAGCAGCTGTTCCGCAACGACCGATAAGGATGTAGCAAAAGAAAATATAAGGAAAATTCATTCGGAAAGACGTTCTAATTGAAATATAACGCCGTTATCATAATTACTTATTAACAGGACAAATTATCTTAGAGTCCACCAGCGCTTCCGTCTGACATACTAATCCTAGTACCTGCTATGGCCAAGGAAAAACGTGTATTTCCACACTATAAAGGGAATTGAAATTAATAGCAATAGTGACATTTGGCAACAAGCATCTACGGGTAGTACCAGTTCAGGAAAAAACTGAAAAAAATACAGTAGTTTTTAAATCCTAAAAATAATGGCCTTAAAAGGGGGGTAAAATTTGGTATTAAAGCCGCTAGTTCAAGAGATATCAGATGAAAGGGCTCTGGTTATCTTGCTATATTGAATTTCAAAAGCTCGAGGCCTATAAATTTTGTACGGAACCCTCAGTGAGCATGACTCGCACTTCGTTATAATTATATAACCTTGAAGCACAGTATTGATAATACTATTGAAAAGTCATATAAATACCATGTGTAATGGAGGTTGATGACAGCGACTGAGTGTAAGTGTAGATAATGGTTGTGTCAAACGAGATATTTATAATTATTTTTATTTTTCCGCTGTGGTCAACAAAGTGCAGTGTTGAGTTCCGCCACTCAACACAATATTTTAAAAATAGGGCGGAAAGTTGTGATCGTATTGTCTTAACACTAGGTTCCCCCTATTCTGATATAGGGTTGCTTCTATAGTTTTTGGCTATAAAAAATGAACGAAGAGTAAAAAACGGAGTGGCGCATCACTAATTCAAAAAAAAATCGAAAATAAATAAGAATCCACACGTTGACTTTCAATATCATAAAAGTCACGTCCCATCCACAACCTCAGGTTAGGTACTTTCAGGCAGAAATCGTTTTGGTAACGCCACAAAATCGAGGTGTTTTGTATGCATAGACCTGTCTCCAGGCTAAGGATATGTGGAGGGACGGACGGTTGATAAGGACTTACTGTTTTGCCTTTTTTATATTAGTTTTTTGACAAAAGCTCTTTTTAAACCTTAAATCTACGTGTTACTACGGTCTATATACATAATGTGCATAGTTTGTTCCCTCTATCTACCCTACTAATATTACTATGCTGTGTGCGGGATACAGGGTGAAGCTGATTTGATTTTTGTTTGATAACCCTTATAAATATACCCATAAACGTATTCAAGTATGACATTTTTTTTTAATTTAGAAAATCATAATAAGCAATATTCCAACTGGTTTTGACCATGAACCGCGATGATAACTTGTTAGCATTACTATAGGAAAAAATCTTTAAAATCTATATCTATATATCTATATCTATATCTATATATATAATAAAACTGTAACGGGGGTAAAATCTGTACATTGAATATAAACTAAAAAAAACCCTTCAGGGGGACTTAATACAAGTAATAGAAGGTAAAAATATGATTTTTGGAATTCTTGTCTGTCTGTCTGTCTGTCTGTCTGTTGTGGCGATTTAACGCAAAAACTACTGGACGGATTTAAATGAAACTTATTTTGTTACATAGCTAATAGTCTTCGGCAACATATAGGCTATAATTTATTTTGATAGTCCGAATACCTGATGTGAGACCCTAGCAGCCCGCCTAATCTATAAGAGATATCAATACAACGCTTTAGGAAAAGTTATTCAGCGTGATGAGCATTTTCTGTTGACATAATAAAAAATTGGATCCAATGAGGAACCCCAGTCACCCAGCTAAATTTTATAAGATATAATGAGTCCTTAAAATAAATTATTCTACGTAATAAACATTTGTTTTGATGCTTACGTAATACCATAATTATTATTTAAAATGGTTCAACACCAAATGATATAAATTTATGTAAATATATACAATTTAAATATTTTTTTTTTAAAAAAATCCATAAATTGGTAACATATATGTGTATCACAGAAAAATAATATTACATTCTTATAATTTTGAGGCCCGTTGTGGCGCAGTGGCACAAGCACGGCACTATATACACGACAGGTTCTGGGTTCGATTCCTACTCGAAGAAATGAAATATTTATTATTTTCATTACCTCACTTGGAACGAGGCAAAAGTAATTTTATAATATCAAAAAAATATACGAAATATCTTCTTTTTTATAAAAATGAATCGCTGAATGTGTTGCTAAGCGCAAATCTCGATAGCAGCTGAACCGATTTCGCCGAATAATATTCCTTGAAGTACGAGGATGGTTCCAACGGAGAGAAAAAAAATAAAAAAAATACCAGAAAAGGTCCAAAAACATGACTTTTCTATATTCCCATACAAAAGATTCTTATTGATATCTACTTAAAAGTCAATTTGGACTTTAATACCCTACTATAAAGTTTAAATGTTAGTAGCTGGATTCCTGGAAGGCAAAACAATTGAGTGACGTTAGTATCGTATAAATATTATAGCCCAAGATCCCATAGCTGCCAGACCGACGTCATTTTAGCAAAGGTGACATTTTGAGGACTATTAGTCTTACATGTAGTTAAGACAAGTATGCTTATCCACTAACTTGAAAATGGGATCCTTTCAGAGGTGGAGAAAAATAACGGTATATCTCTTTCTGGGAAAATGATGAAGCCATCGGATTGATCTGGTTGCTTAGGGTCTGGGGCTAGAGGGGTCTTGAAATAGTCCGTAAATAATAAATTTAAAATTTTAGATTTACTTTAATGTAGTTTGCCCCAATTTTAAAGAACCTTTATGACGTCTGGCAGAAGTAAAGGTCCACGTGATAGAATGTGAAATATACATTTTTTACTTTAAAACATATATAAAAACTCTCTTCCTTACTTAAGGGAGCGTTTTCAATTGACACTTCTAAGTGAAAAACCTAACTCTAAGAAAGCTTGAGTGCCCTATATTTAATACCTCTATCTATGAAAAATCCTTCACAGTTCAAGCAGTGCGCTTATGGAACTCACTACCTATCTCTATACTGTCGGGCAATCCATCTCTAAATACTTTTAAAATCAAATTAAAACAACATTTCTTAATCTCAATTAGAATCTTTAGTAGTCACTTTGTCTTTTTTTTATTAATTTTCTTTTTCTGTTTCAACTCTTTTGCCATTGTATACATTATATTAAAATGCCGCACCCGAATCATTTCTTTTAACATCCCCTACATTCAAGGGTTTCTGGTAGAGATCTCTATTAGAGATAAGTTATCCACTTTCTACTTTAACGCAACTGGAAGTGTGCTTTAAGTTGGCACTATGTCTGAAGGTTTTTTAAGTTAGAGAGTATGTATACAATCTTAAGTACATGTTAGACTATCAATCCTCAAAATTTCAGCTTTGCTAAAATCATGTAGGTCTGGGGGCCCTGGGATCTCAGTCTATTAATGTCAATATTTGTCAATATTTCTTTGGTGAAATGTCACTTAAAATGTAAACGTCTCTTTGTGCTTCTATATTATTAAATCTAAAAGCCACAAATTTCTATAATATTAATAAAGTGTTGTGTATTTCTGACTTACTAAATATGCCTTCTATAAGGCGATGGACAAATTTAGGCAGAAGAATCTAATCATACTCCCAGAACGTGAAGATTGCAATGAACGTGAGCACGACATTTGACTGATAATGGTGCAAATTTGAATCGAGCTGCTTTTTGTTACGATATATCAATTGATGCCAGCAGTGCCTACAGCTGTGTTGCTATTGGACCTATGAACTCAGCTTACCAATATTGTAAGGTTATTGTAAAAACTCAGTTTGCCAATCAATTTGGTGGCGCAATGATTTTATTATAAGGAGGAGGATTTCCAGTGGTTCCAAGTTCAATGCAAGCTGATGAACTGAATTCATGTTTAAAGTCCTCCAAATTGATTGGCAAACTGAGTTTTTACAATAACCTTACAATATTGGTAAGCTGAGTTCATAGGTCCAATAGCAACACAGCTGTAGGCACTGCTGGCATCAATTGATATATCGTAACAAAAAGCAGCTCGATTCAAATTTGCACCATTATCAGTCAAATGTCGTGCTCACGTTCATTGCAATCTTCACGTTCTGGGAGTATGATTAGATTCTTCTGCCTAAATTTGTCCATCGCCTTATAGAAGGCATATTTAGTAAGTCAGAAATACACAACACTTTATTAATATTATAGAAATTTGTGGCTTTTAGATTTAATAATATAGAAGCACAAAGAGACGTTTACATTTTAAGTGACATTTCACCAAAGAAATATTGACAAATATTGACATTAATAGACTGAGATCCCAGGGCCCCCAGACCTACATGATTTTAGCAAAGCTGAAATTTTGAGGATTGATAGTCTAACATGTACTTAAGATTGTATACATACTCTCTAACTTAAAAAACCTTCAGACATAGTGCCAACTTAAAGCACACTTCCAGTTGCGTTAAAGTAGAAAGTGGATAACTTATCTCTAATAGAGATCTCTACCAGAAACCCTTGAATGTAGGGGATGTTAAAAGAAATGATTCGGGTGCGGCATTTTAATATAATGTATACAATGGCAAAAGAGTTGAAACAGAAAAAGAAAATTAATAAAAAAAAGACAAAGTGACTACTAAAGATTCTAATTGAGATTAAGAAATGTTGTTTTAATTTGATTTTAAAAGTATTTAGAGATGGATTGCCCGACAGTATAGAGATAGGTAGTGAGTTCCATAAGCGCACTGCTTGAACTGTGAAGGATTTTTCATAGATAGAGGTATTAAATATAGGGCACTCAAGCTTTCTTAGAGTTAGGTTTTTCACTTAGAAGTGTCAATTGAAAACGCTCCCTTAAGTAAGGAAGAGAGTTTTTATATATGTTTTAAAGTAAAAAATGTATATTTCACATTCTATCACGTGGACCTTTACTTCTGCCAGACGTCATAAAGGTTCTTTAAAATTGGGGCAAACTACATTAAAGTAAATCTAAAATTTTAAATTTATTATTTACGGACTATTTCAAGACCCCTCTAGCCCCAGACCCTAAGCAACCAGATCAATCCGATGGCTTCATCATTTTCCCAGAAAGAGATATACCGTTATTTTTCTCCACCTCTGAAAGGATCCCATTTTCAAGTTAGTGGATAAGCATACTTGTCTTAACTACATGTAAGACTAATAGTCCTCAAAATGTCACCTTTGCTAAAATGACGTCGGTCTGGCAGCTATGGGATCTTGGGCTATAATATTTATACGATACTAACGTCACTCAATTGTTTTGCCTTCCAGGAATCCAGCTACTAACATTTAAACTTTATAGTAGGGTATTAAAGTCCAAATTGACTTTTAAGTAGATATCAATAAGAATCTTTTGTATGGGAATATAGAAAAGTCATGTTTTTGGACCTTTTCTGGTATTTTTTTTATTTTTTTTCTCTCCGTTGGAACCATCCTCGTACTTCAAGGAATATTATTCGGCGAAATCGGTTCAGCTGCTATCGAGATTTGCGCTTAGCAACACATTCAGCGATTCATTTTTATAAAAAAGAAGATATTTCGTATATTTTTTTGATATTATAAAATTACTTTTGCCTCGTTCCAAGTGAGGTAATGAAAATAATAAATATTTCATTTCTTCGAGTAGGAATCGAACCCAGAACCTGTCGTGTATATAGTGCCGTGCTTGTGCCACTGCGCCACAACGGGCCTCAAAATTATAAGAATGTAATATTATTTTTCTGTGATACACATATATGTTACCAATTTATGGATTTTTTTAAAAAAAAAATATTTAAATTGTATATATTTACATAAATTTATATCATTTGGTGTTGAACCATTTTAAATAATAATTATGGTATTACGTAAGCATCAAAACAAATGTTTATTACGTAGAATAATTTATTTTAAGGACTCATTATATCTTATAAAATTTAGCTGGGTGACTGGGGTTCCTCATTGGATCCAATTTTTTATTATGTCAACAGAAAATGCTCATCACGCTGAATAACTTTTCCTAAAGCGTTGTATTGATATCTCTTATAGATTAGGCGGGCTGCTAGGGTCTCACATCAGGTATTCGGACTATCAAAATAAATTATAGCCTATATGTTGCCGAAGACTATTAGCTATGTAACAAAATAAGTTTCATTTAAATCCGTCCAGTAGTTTTTGCGTTAAATCGCCACAACAGACAGACAGACAGACAGACAGACAAGAATTCCAAAAATCATATTTTTACCTTCTATTACTTGTATTAAGTCCCCCTGAAGGGTTTTTTTTAGTTTATATTCAATGTACAGATTTTACCCCCGTTACAGTTTTATTATATATATAGATATACAGAACACAGGGAAGGTAGTAAATACCTAGAGTTATTACACTCTATTTCCTTTTCTTTCTCTACTTTCGGAAAGTGGAGAAACGTTTATCAAAACGTCGCAGTTTATCTGCAATGGTAATATTAGCATTGTCCCCTTTACAGTAAGACGACCCCTGTACCAAGACAGGCTCTAACTTACAATATTCAAGAAAGTACCGTATTTCATAATATAAGAGTACATACGTTTGTAAACGTTATTTGAATTTGAACAAGAAAGAATCCTAAACCAACAATAGAAATAAGTTCGAAAGAAAATATGAGGGGTCAGTGAAGTCTAACAAAATATTTGTACTGCCTCAATATACTTTCTTGTGCAAATCGGCTCTTCTAGTACTTATATGGTATATTTTTACATGCGTACGGTTCAAGTCGAGAGGGATTTTAGCAATTCGTTATGATTTTATTTAAATTTATTAGTGCGGCGTTGAGTTCCACTGAGCACGCGATGTTTAACCCATTAATTTTGTTGGAATTCTGTTCGATAATGAAGAACAGAGTCTTAGTCTAGGTTTTCTCAAACTGCCCTCCTATTATTAGTACATGATAACTTACAACGAAAATCCGATAAACTATATATATAAAAAGACTTGTCCTCACTGACTGAGGTAAGACGCACGCACAACCGTAACCGCTGTGCGTAGAAACGTGAAATTTGGACAGATGTTTACTTTCGTAGTCTGGACATCCACTAAAAAGTGATTTTGAAAAATTTTAACCCTAAAGGAGTGAAATAGGCCTTGAAAGTTTGTATGTATTTGTTTGTTGTGTTTTTTTTAAATCGCCACCGATTTTTATAAAATTTGAAATTCAATGAAAGTCCAAATAAACAAACGAAGCTGCGTGCGCTTACTAGTCTAGTATATACTTTGACGGTATATTTATAAGTGCCTCTTTGCTTACCACGTTATAGGCAAGAGAGGTAAAAATAAAAAAAGACTTACATTTATTACATACATTATAAAGATAGCATCAGAACTGTTACCCTGAGGTGGTATAATTTACCCAAATTGTTCCTGAGTAATGACTGTAATTTTTCTACAAATAAGTACCTTTTAGTACAGTATCTTTATTTTTATTGCTTTAACTATTTACTGTGATTGCAATATGTATATCAGTTTCCAAGTTCACGCTTTATATCGTATGTACATATACGAGTATACGGGCAAAGAGGTGTAGCGTAGTGCTAAGACACTCCGTCCTCTACTTAGATATTCAAAATTCGAGACAGTGACGCTTACGTTACTTATATAATTTGAAAAATAAAATATTAACTAAAAAAAGATTTTTATAAAGATATATTCTGGATCCTGAATTTTACAAATCAATTCTTTCATTTGACGGCCATATTGAGTGGTGGGAAAATTTATTATCTGCCATTTTGTTCAGGCAACCAAATAAAACCAGACAAATATTAATTATATGTAACTTCATTGTCATCAGAACTGAAGTCGTTACCCAAACTTCAACTGATTTCAGCTGAAGATTGAAGATTTTTTCAGCTTGATGCTTTTTCTCAGCACGATAGCTAAAGCGTATCTAGTGTAAAGACACTCTTCGTTCTTTTCGCCCAATTTTCGAGACATTACGTGTTCATTGGCGGAACTCAACGCCGCACTTTATCATCATGTTTATGGTCGCGTCACAACGGTCTAATATTGTATACATTTAGCCATAACTTTCACTAACGAATAGTTGTAAAATGAGAAGGAAATGGATCCTTTTGTTACTTAGCTAATTATAATATGAAAACAGGTTACAGCATTTTTTTAATTACTTCTTTTTTACATATGGCCATTCATTTACGCAAATAAGGCTCGCTTTGAATTATAATATTTTAGAAACTTACTCTTTCATATTTTTAATCACTTTAGGTTACACAACTTACTGAATGTTACGCTAGTACCTGTTCTTATTTTTTATTTCGGTGTAATATACATGTATGTAGAGAAAAATGAGTGTGAAGACACTCCGTTCTGCACTTACGGCCGATAAGTAGCAGAATTCAACGCTTTCATTTTCTAAGGTGAAGAAATGGAAATCATTCATCCCCCATCGTGAACTATTTGCACCGCGATCGTTTTCTATTAATATATTTTCTAAATTTCCATTTAAAAGCTTAATCGTATATCCTACAAATAATCTACAAAGCTCCGCTACTACATAGTATGATTGTTTATTTATTTACCGATCCATTTGCTTGAAGAAAAACATTTCACTGAACAAACACTTCATGTCGAACTTTTTTGGGCCACATTAAGAGCCCGAGAGAGAGCAAATAAAAATAAAAGATAAAATATATCTTTTAATAACAAAATATTGTAATTATTTGTTTTGAATATTGAAATATATATTAGATATTGAAATGCTGTGTATTTTATTGTGGGTTCGATTCCGATAGGAAGAATGTATTTTTTCCATTTCTGTTTTTTTCTATATCTCATTCTAATCTCAGGAACTACTTTTCAATAATATACTCGTATGTATTTTGAGACCAGTCGAGACGCAGGAGTACAAAATGTGACTGTAATACCGACTGGTTGTGAGTTCGTTCACTCGAGGAGATAAAATATTTATTTCTTCGCTCTGGTGTCGAGGCAAAACGCGGCGTTGAGTTCTGCCACTCGACACACAATGCCTCCAGAATTCAGCAGAAAGTGGGGAACGGTGTGTCTTAACATTAGGTTCACTCTGTCTTCCCTGCAGTGTGCGGGATACAGGGTAAAGGTGATGTGATGTTTATTTTTTATCTATTTTGTGCCAATTAGATAGCTCATTTATGTATATCTATCTATGTATATAAAATCGAAAGGTCACTCACTCATCACGAAATCTCAGAAACTACATGTGCTAGGAATCTCAAATTTTGCATAGGAGGTATTTATAGGACGTAGGTGCTCGCTATTTATAATATTCGACTTCTAAGGGGTTGTTTTTGGGGTTGAAAGTTTGTATGAAACTTCGTTACTACAAATGCTAGGCTAGTCTCAAATTTTGCATTATAGGACGTAGGTACTCATAGAGACAGAAATTAATAATAAAGTAGTTCACGCAGGCGAAGCCACGGGCGGGCCGCTAGTTGTTTCATAAAAGCAAGTGTGTAAGCTCGTATCTCATTGTTTACAAATTAGAGTAAGCATAGTCAAGGACATTCAAATTCAAACTTCACTCAAATGTAAGATACTAAACAACTTTTAACAAGGACAACTCTCACTAAAGGATTAAGTATAGGAACTTTCTTGAAGGCTTAATAAGTTGAAACCGAATCAAAGGCAAGTAAATGATTAATCCATTTTGGAATTCATCAGTATATTGTATACAAATTTGAATAGTCTGATTTTGAAACTGTTGTAAACTATACATTTGGAAAACCACCCACGCGCGACCGGTCCTTTCATACGGTTGCGAATAATGGCCTGAAGTATCTCGGAATAATTACAAGCTTCAAATGATACATTCATTCATTATTGAATACATAACACATTCATTTGAAGTCGTCTTGGCTCTGAACTTAGCGGATAAGCTCCATAAGCGTCTCCTGAAATGGTATGGCCACGTTGCCTGTCCACCTAGGAACTATGTCGAAAGAAAGTACTTTGCTATATCTTTCGCTAGAGTAAAATCACCCGGGCACCCAAGGAACCATCAAACTATTTGACGTGGTGGTGCAAGACATGAGGGCCAATAAGTTGGCCACTCAGGTTGTTTGTGATCGTACAAAGTAGAGGATAAGGATAAGTCGGACGGTCAGTAAGTCCTGGTAATTAGGCCGGGATAATTCCAGGTAGAAGAAGATCGCCAGTCTTTCAAAACACTATCCTGATAGCCGAGCCCTGTATAAGCATATTGGGCCTGCTTAGATAGATAGATAGATAGATAGGAGACCTCACATATTACTTTTCATAATTTAATTTCAAAGTGACATATTCACCCGGAAAAAAAAATTTAGAATATGTAATGCAACATGTAATTTTAAAATATAATATTTAAAGCAATAGCTTTTAATGTTGTTTCTTTTTACAGGTTAGTAACAAAATAATAATAGTATATAAGTAGTAGGTAGAAAAATATTGTTTTCAAAAGAATTTGTAATTAAAGTTTTTAAAAATAAATTTCTATTTACAGAGAGAGCAACAACTACAGTTTTTGTTTCATATCCACATATTATATATTTTTTTCGCCATCTACGTATGAACACACAAACTACGTTAATAAATAGCTTTCCTAGTAAAGGGAAGAAGTTTCAATAGCAAAAGCTAGATGGCGTTTCTTAGTAAAAATATTTTTTCGATTATTTCTTTCTTAAAATACAATAGGATTGTTTTTAGGATTCCATACCTTGAAAACTAAAACTAGGTAAAACCGGAACAATTAGTTATAGGATAATTTTGTATTTTGTCAAGACCATTTATCACGAGATCGCGTGTATATATAAATAAGAAAATAACACCATATTAAGTTTATAATTCCTTTAAAGCCCAGAAAAAGTAAAGCTTGTAAGTCAATGCAATCAAAAAATACGAGCATTTATGCATCTAGTTTGCTGTATTATGTGATATTCGCCGCGGAATCAAACCTAAACCTTCCTTGGACCCACAGTTACGAAATTAATCACGAATTGAGAACTTAGGCGGAAGTTACACACTCAGCCTGACGTGATTTCAGGTTATGGCCTTGGTCTTGTATAGACTGATGGCACAGAGGGAACATGGGAACCTAGTGTTAAGACGTTCCATTCAACATTTTTCATCGAAATTTGAAGGCATTGCGTATTGAGCGGCGGAACTCAACGCCTCGAGAGCGAAGAATTGGAAATAAAAATTTAGATACATATTTCATTTCCTCGAATGAGGATCGAACCCACAACCGTCGCGTTACAGTGACACCCTTGTGCCCATCGATCATCAGGATCATTTTTATAGATCTTCAAGAGATCCTCACAACATGTGAGATCGTGACCTTATAAAATGGTGATTTTATTTTAAATATTGTTTCATAAGCCGTGTAATAATTCCCATAATTTTATTAAATGAAGTAAAAAAACTGTGCGGCGCCATACGATAAGGAAACAATTCATCGCCGGTGCGTTTAGACGGTGCTGAGGAATAGCGCCAGCCAGCAATAGGAATAGCGTTATAATTTTTCTGTTTTTTTTAAATATGTTTTCATGTTTACAAAACTAACTAACATTTAAGATAGAGTGTGTTTTAATAAAAAAATATAATCCTTCAGATCGTGGCTATACATATGTTCCGCAACTCTAACATTAAATTCAAAGTGGAGAACGGAGTGTCTTAACGGTAGGCTTTATCTTACTAACCTGATATATATATATATATATATATATATATATATATTGTTAGAAATAATGACCATAGAGGTTATATAAGAACGTCACTAATTACTGGCTGGCACTATTATGGGCTGTCAACGACGACCGAAAGAAAAGGATCGCTAATGTCACTCTGCCCGATGAATTCTTTAGAACCAGATATTGTTATTAGACTGCTAGATAGTTAATTCCCTTTGGTTGTTTAATAATTATTTGAAGCCTTGTTTTAATTCATTACCTTTCCCACTTTATTTAATATTTCCAATAGTTTCCATTTATCAATAATTATTTCTTACAATATATATATGGTATACAGCGTGTATATTAAATATTTCATTTCCCCATGTACGAATCGAGCACACGACCGTCGCGTTACGGTCTCACCCTTAACCACCACGACGACCTTTGAATAAATACGTTTCGTAATAAAGAAAGTAGCATAAAGTAAACGCACCATTAATATATTGTGCGAAAGTAATTTCTATTGACTTAAAGCGTTTCTTTTTTTATTTTCAGTACCAAGCTTATCAGTGAGGGAAAAAACTCCATAGTCCATAGGCGGCAATAACTTACATAACCTACATGATATAGCTTATAATATAATTTTTATGTTATAAAAGTATTATTTTTCAATCACAAAAACGAGTATTAAGTGGAGAGGAGGGTAGAGACAATCACGAGTACATACAGTGGCGGAACACAACTCTGCGCATTGTTTTGTTTTCAGACCGAGAAAATGAAATACCCTCCAGAGATACGCTTCCCTAAGTTGGAATATAGGTATCTTATTCAAATCAAAATCAAAATTATAATTATCTCCATATTACTTTGAGTTTCCTAGAAATTTCAATGCAAATATATAAACATAAACATACGCTTATGAAATTTAGCTGTCGTATTTGGAAGTCTGAGTCGCTATCGGCATCTTTTTCATAAATGCCATCACGGGAGTCATTATTTTTTACGTTTACTTGCCCTATATATAATATTGTCAAAAAAAGACTCTAAAATGAAAACACAAAGCAATTTGAATATAAATAATATTTGTACTGACAATGTCTACTTCGCAATAACTGTCTTATCTTATAGCAAAGGCTCCAACAGCGGTATTGATTTCGATCTATTTGAATAACACTTAGATATAATGATATCGATGTCAGAGCAAAGCTACGGGCGTCGTTATCGCTTCGACGAATAAAAATATGAATAAAACATAACATTCTATAGATATTATGTTTTATTACAGAATAAAATTAAGTCAGCTTCACGCTGTATCTCGCATAAAGCAGGATAGGAAGAGGGAACCTAGTGTAAACCACTGCGTCCTAAACTTTCTTCTGAATTCACGAAACTCAATTTCGAATTCACCGCCGGGTTTTTGCCTTGGTGCCAGAGTGAAGAAATGAAATGTCGAGGCAAATCGCAGCATTAAATTCCGCCACCCAATACGCAATGGATCCAGAATTCGGCGGAAAGTGGGGAGCGGAGAAAACCTAACGCTAGGCCTCTGCCTTCCTCGCTACATGCAGAATACAGGTGAAACTAAAAAAAAACTGCTAGGACAAACTAAACTACGAAACTTCATCATTAAATTAATTTAATTATATTAAACTGTACACTAACATTTACTTAATGTTAATAGCTCTACATTGTAACTTATATAGTTAATTTACGGCACAAAGGGACTCCCTTGGAAAGTTTTGCTTTAGCAAATTAATTTCCTTACTGATGTGCTATTACTTCGGTAGAAATGATTAATAATTATTGAACCTGTGAGAATGTCAAGGTTGTATGGATATTTTAGAAATTTTAATAAGCTTCGCCTGTGTCCGTTAATTAATCGGTTAATGTATCAAAATATTTTGTTCTGCTTTTTTTTCGTAGCAGGGTGGGTAGCCGAAATCTATTATCAAGACTATTATCTTAACACTAGATTCGAGACATTGAGTATTTAGAGGCGGAACTAAACGCCACGTGCTTTTTATGATATTAAATAATTAATTTTATAAATAATTAATTTTCCCGAGTGGCGAGTGAAGTGTTGGAGAAGGCCAATAGAATTTCATTAAATAGAATAACAAATTGACAAGTGCTGTCATAGCTTTGACAGCCGCTCGCGTTGGCGGAAACGCGTCGTTCATATCCGGCGGTTGCTCAGTGAATCATATTCTAGCGATTTTAATATAGCTTCGGTTTCATTTCATTTTATTCTTTTATAAAGAGAACAGTAGAGCTTGTGTAGTGTAGTACACTGTTTTTCAGTATCCATGCATTATTCCGTACAGAACAACAAAAAATATGTTTATATTGTCTTTATACCAAAACAACTGAACCGAATTTGATGAAATTTGAGGTTAAAGGATAATTTCAAAATATTCGTGAACAAACTTACAGACACTTACGAAATATAGCACACGTGCTTGTAAACTTATATAGGCCATCATACTCAAATAGAATCCTATTCCAACAATATCAGATACAGATATGTCAAACTGATAACATCCTTATTGTCAAATCGCAAAAAAATATGTGAAAAGGGAGTGTTTATAAAAATTAAGACGGTGGAGGATCCTGCTCAGATGATCAGGTCTTTGGGTACTTTGAAAAGATGAGTAGATAATTTAAAAATGACATAAAATATATTGAAGCAAGACTAAGTGGTGAAAGAGACAGATAGAAACCTTCATCGATGACATTCACTGTCATCGATACTTTATTCCCGTAGGTGACGTTAAAAAATGGGGCCTTTTCGAAAATAGATTTTAAAAAAATGACCTTCAAAACCTTTTTTTATATATGTTGTATCCAACGCATGATAGTGTTAATACACGCCGTTCCCCATTTTCACGCCATTCCCCGAATTCTTGAGGCAATGCGTGTTAAAAAATGAATTACTTTTAAAATATTTTCTTACTACGAAGGTGAAAAAATATGTGAATATAGATTTCGCCTAATGGCGATCGAACCCATAACCATCGCCAGCCTGTCACTTAGCAAAGACGCTACATTCTCCAAAGTAGGGTATAATGTAAGAAGTACCAAATAATTTCCTTCATACATCATTGTAAGTACTTCCTTCCTTTGGTCTCTTTCCAATCTTAGGAAACTAATGAGACCAAGGAAAAGCGCGTTAAGCGCGGGTTGTACTTTAATGAGATTGGTTTCTTCCATATTTTTTTTGTCTTTTTTGTACAATTATAATATTATAACCTACTCGTACATATATAATTTAAAAACAGTTTTTGGTTTTTGATTTTCGCGATCTTTAAACATTTTAAATGAATTTTTTTTTTGCTTCACGTTGTATTCCGCATATAGCAGGGTTGGCAGGGGGAGCCCACTGTTGAAACACCTCGCTCCCCACTTTCCGCTGAATTCTGGAGGCACTGCGTTTTGAGTTGTGAAACTCCACGTCGCGTTTTGCCTCGATACTAGAGCAAAGAAATGAAAATATTAAACATTTAATTTCCCCGAATGGAAAATGATGGGTTCATTTCCTCCCTTCCTGTCCAATTTACAGCCACACGCTCGTGCCCCTGCACAACAACTCGCCTTAATGTTATATAATAATTATTATATAAATGTACTAGCGGACGCGCGCAGCTTCGCTCGCGTATTTAGGAGTGAATTCTATTAAACCATGAAACATGTGTTCACTGAAATATTTTTAAGAGTCTAAATTCCAATTTTATAAAAATCGGTGGCAATTTAAAGATTTTTCCATACAAAATTTCAACCCCTTATTTGCACCCTTAAGGGAAGAATTCAAGAAAACCATGAAACATGTGTTCAATTAAGTACTTTTAAGTGTCTGAATTTGAAATTTTATAAGAATCGGTGCCGATTTTTAATTTTTTTCCATGCATACTTTCAACTCCTTATTTGCACCCTTAGAGGGAGAATTCTTGAAAACGATGAAACACGTATTTAATTAAATATTTTTAAAAATCTAAACTTTAAATTTTATAAAAATCGGTGCTGATTTAATTGTTTTTTCATACAAACTTTCAACCGTTATTTCACCCGTTTAGGGTTAAAATTTTTCAAAATCCCTTCTTAGTGGATGTCCAGATTACGAAAGTAAATATCTGTCCAAATTCCACGTTTCTACCATCAGCGGTTACGGCTGTGCGTGCGTCTTACCTCAGTCAGTGAGGACAAGTCCTTTTATATATATAGATTATTGCTATTGTAAAAATAATATCATTAACATCCTATGGTTATATCTTACTGATCTCTAAAAAGTAACAAAAGAGTATCGTTCATTAACTAATGGACACAGTCGCTGTTGGGAACAAGACTGAATGACAACAAATATTCTTTAATGATTACGTCTGATATGGTACGATAGGAAGATATATTTTGTCCTCCTGATATCTTGAATTCGAGTGGAAAGCAGAGAACAGAGTGACTTGACTAGATGGTCTCTACCTCGCCAAGGCTAACGGCAGATCTCTTGCCTCCCATAGCCACAGTAATGGATAGTGCTTACCAGTCAGGCCACTTGGGTCACTTGAGGATTGTAAACGCTTCTATAACAATTAAAAAAAAAACAAATCATATCTCCATAATATACTAGATATATTGAGATATACTCGTTATAGCACATACCATAGCAGCAGTCTTACTTAATGTACGATCGTGATGAATTGGTCAAGTTAGGTAATTACTGCGGACGAGAGCTGACGTTCTTTGTTACTTGCTAGTATGTATGAGACACATATTAATGTGTTTAGCTTCGTATTTTATATTCTTAGTTAAAGCAAATTACATGAGTTCCACTTCCGCAGTGTAGTGAACACGCGGCGTTGTGTTCCGCCATGTTATATCTGTTTACAAATTAATATCAAATATACATATATACAGAAAACAAAAAGCGTCTATGTCAAGGAAATCAAAAGAATTTGCTGCATTTTGTACGTGAACCCACAGTTACGCACAAAATGCAATTTTACAATAAAAGTAAAGGAAAAAGTTTAAAAAGTGAAAATTTATAGGTATTTCATAAAAAAATATTTATAGTTCATCGCATACAAAATACTTTTATAAGTTATACTTCCCGTTGCCCGAAAATTTTAAAATTGCAACAGACTTGTAAAGAAGCCTAGGTGGGCGAGTTTGACACTTAACCGGTTTTTATTTGGTTTAGAAAGATAATGTGTTTTCATAGGTTTCTGTACTGTTTAATACTCAATATTTATATATTTACTTAAACTCATAATGGGGAGATGTTTCAAAATTAAAAATATATATATATATTTTTATGGAAAAAGGACAAGGCAAACGAGCGTTCGGATCACCTGATGATGATCACCGCCGCCCACGACCCCGTGCAGCACCAGAGGACCTACAGGTACGTTGTCGGCCTTTGAGGTGGAGATAGAGAATTAAAAATATATTAAATCATTGATAAAATTAAGCTCTTATTTAGAGAAATTAAAAAAAAAACGAAGTAAACAAAAACAAAATATTATACACTGTCATAATAATAATTTATTTAATTCCGAATAAAAATACTTTATACATAAATAAATTATTTACAATACAATATTATATACAGTAACACTTCCAATTCTAGTCTAAGCGCTCAAAGAGATACGAGGTCCATAAATATCATTAATAATATAACCACCTGGGAATCTTATTTTTGGTAGTTTCCACTCAATATAATGAGGCTTGATATCATCAGATTCATCTTGAAAGTCCTCTGAGTTTTCTAGTTTTAGTAAAGATTCTAAGACCGATGCGTCTAGAGGTGGAAGTTCAGGTGGGCTTGGTAGAGCTGGTAATATAATTATATGTTCTTCTTCTTCATCAATACTTTCATCTATTGGAGCAGTACTGATTACATTATCCACTTTATGTTCACCACTAGTTTCAGTGTTTGGAAAATTTGTATGTAATTCTATTTCTGGAATAGTAAGAACGAGAGCTTCCGGTGGACTTGAATACTCCAAAGGGATTGCAGCAGTTGAAGCAATAATACAAAGCAGTACTAGTAAAACCATCTGAAAATAAAAAATATATTGTAAAAATTTTTGGATATAATATTTTTTAAATCTTAGAATAACTCAAGGTTAAGTCTTATTAGCTTTAAAATAAAAAAATGCATTATAATCCGTTTGCTTAGGAGCTATGATGCCACAGAAAGAGACAGACACATAAAAACATAATTTTTTTTTTATTTGCGTTAGGGCCTAAAAAATCACGTTTATCTTTTGGCAAAAGCCCACTGTCTACAGCATTTTCGAAGCATTGTTAAGTGGCAGATCTCAATTCCGCGGTTTGCCTTGTTACCAGACCGAAAAAATGAAAAATCCATTTCACGCAATCCCCTGCACCTCCATGGCCTGAATTAAAATTGTTAATAATATATACCTTCTATGACTGGACACCACTAAATTTTTAATGCAAAATGTAGAAAACACTTGTCAACTTTTTAATAGTAATGAACTATCTCTGATTGACTTTAATACTGATTCAATTTGAACTATTACTATTTTTATATAATATATACTAAAGTTACTAATTAAGACTACTTAATGATTTCTTCTGTACATTAATTAGAATACAAGAATTAATCGTTAGTATCTAATATAGTTATCTAATTAGAAGATTAAATAATTAATTTTTATATGGTGAAATTTTTAAAGTATAGTAAATTAGGTGACTCATACATTATATCTTATTAAAAACTAGCGACCCTCTTGCGGCTTCGCCCGCTTTTACTACTGGATTATTCATATAATGTATGTTTGTACAAAAAAATATGAAACCAAATATATCGCGCTGAAATAATACATTCAACTCCAATTATTCAATACGTGCAAACGCATCTAAATCTTCGTTGCTATAGAGACAGGCGGGATTTTTTTTTCGAGCTTGTGGTTAATGCTGAAGAGGGTATTCTGTCCCTGATGAAAAGAAAGCACTACGTGGCTGCCTGTGAGGAAAATTAAATAGAATGCATCGGCCGGGAATCGAACCCGGGCCGCCCGCGTGGCAGGCGAGCATTCTACCACTGAACCACCGATGCTTGTAAGCCAGGCGGGCGCGGCGGACACATGGCGAGTGGCGAGCCGTTTCGCAGCAAGGATTTTTTGATATTGTAACACCTTCTAAAGTGCTTATTAAAATGAAAAACAGTAAAAGACAGTTTTGGTCTACATTAAATGGCCAACGTAACTAATATATTTATTTATATGCTGAGAGTAAGGGATAAGTGAAACATAACTCGATACAGTTGATGTGTAAACGGCGTGATGTGTCAACAATTAAATGCGTTTTTCTGTAAAACTATTCACAATTTCGAAATAGTGTAAAAAGAAAATTGTATCTTCGTTTAACGTAAAAATTTAATAAAGTATTTTAAAGGATAAGGGTTATTACCATTATGGAAAAATATCGCTCACAATAAAAAATATATTGAAATTATTATTTTTAGGCAGAAATATGATCATTACACGTTATTCTTGAAAGATACGAATATGCTCTCGCGGACTTTTTTGTTGATCTTATTAAGACGCACAATACTCCAGTACATTATTTTCATGTAGTACTTACCATTAAAGCAGCGCATGCGCGAAAGTGTCTCAACGGGTAGGACTTTATACACATTTATCGTATTTATGTTAATTTACATAACAATGTACAAATAATAAACTATATATAAACCTTCTACGAAAAATACTCGACCTAATGATGAAAACCGCACCAAAATCCGTTGGGTGGTTTAGAAGAAGAAGAGTTAGAAACAACAGACAGACACGAAAAGCGACTTTGTTTTATAAGATACTAGCGACCCCCTTGCGGCTTCGCCCGCTTTTACTACTGGATTAT
>JAEBDU010013409.1:112684-127910 GCA_016802625.1 Heliconius numata | reverse complement strand
TCACCTGTTTTCGTTTTATCGTTGCTTCCTGGGACACCCTGTATATATATATATATGTATATATTGAAGTTAGTATATTAACTGCATCAACCGTAACATGTAAAAGCATCTTTTTTATATGTTTACCTTTTATCTCATGCCTTCGTGAATAGAGGATAGTAATTAATATTAATTAAAAATAAACAAAATGTAATATATAAATATATTTATTACAAATAAATTCTATTACAATCCAAATTACAAGTATAATGATTTAAACTTAAACCTAGACTCCCAAAGTTATATGAGGTCCATATATATTATCAATTAGGTAGCGTCCTGGGAATATTATTCTAGGAAGCTTCCACATATGAATGTATGGCTTCACATCTTTGGAGGCGTCTTGAGATTCTTCTAATTTGTTAGCTCTCAAGAAAGTTGTAAAGATAGATTCGTCTACAGGTGGTAATTCGGGGGGACTTGGCACCGCAGGCAAAACAATTTTTCTTTCTTGTACTTCTCCCATTATTTGTTTCTCTTCTTCAATTAATCTTTTTTCTTCTTCTTCAATTATTCTTTTCTCCTCTTCTTCAATAAGCCTTTTTTCTTCTTCAATAATCCTTTTTTCTTCTTCAATAATTTTACTTTCTTTTTCATCGATCAATCTTTTTTCTTCTATAATTCTTTTTTCTTCATCAATTATTCTTTTTTCTTCTTCAATTATTCTTCGTTCTTCTTCAAATATTCTTCTTTCTTCTTCTTTTATTTCATTGATGTTCGAGTGCTTTTCTATTATTTCAATGTGCTCATTAGTATTCATAAGAGGTCTCCCGGTATTTGGTTGTATTCTGTCTAACTCCTTTTCTGAGGTTACGACAACAAGAACTTCTGGAGGCACTGGTAGCTCCAGCGCTGGTAAGGCAAAGGTAGATGCAATAAAACTAAGTACTATTGGAAGAAACATCTGAAAAAGAACGTATTATTTTAACGTAAATGTATTTATTTAAATATTTATAAATTATAAAACATTGTAATATATTTTTGTTAATAGATTATATTATATCTTATATATTTACCTTGTAATGTTTTGCAGCAGCAAACTACCAAGAATTATTAAAAATGTCTTAAATTATTTTTAGGTCAGACTGCACGTAAACTGATTCGTTTTGGAACTGATAAAATAAAAAAAAATCAAGGTTTTATATACAGTACTTTACGATAATGACCGATAATTACCAATCCTAATTCTTCGAAGGTGTTTTAATAGAATTATGAGAATGACTTAATCCATGTAATTTAGAGTCGTTTACTAATTCACGTGCCATAAATGACGTAACATAAAATATAATATTTTAAAAGAATAAGCTAAAACGAATTTGATAAAATATTTTGTATAAGAAAAGACAACAAATTGTTATGAGTCTAAGGCTTCGTTCTGGTCATATGCCACAAAGAAAATTTGGTTTTCTCACGAAAAAAGTGACGTCTCCAAAATGTAAATTGTGTGGGATAGTTGAAGATGTACACCATTTCTTGGTGGAATGTGTTCTCAATGCTCGTCGAAAATTATGTTGTCGTTTCAACATAAATACATTGGATTTGGGTATTTTTCAATGTCTGCTGTAAAATTCTGTTCCAAATCCTGTTGTAGCTAGATGGTTGTATAAGTTTAAGGTTAAATAGTATATTTTAATAAGTTTAAAATTTACTTTAGCAAGTAAGTATTTTAGTATTTTAGTTACGTTTTAAGGGAACGATGGGACTGACATTTTTGTACATTTTTTACTCAAAAAGTCCCTAAATAAAAACAGGGAAAAAAAAGTAGCAAAATTATTTTTGTAGTTGGACCTTTTAATACATGTATTTTCTATTTTTAACCGACTTCTGTAAGAAAAGGAGGTTATCAATTTGACTGTATTTTTTTTAAAAATTTTTTTTTATTTTTTGAAAATTTTTGAAAATTTTTTTGGTTGAAAGGTGAAGCTTCCCGAAGGGTCCCATTTTTTTGGTCCATGTCTGACTATGGTATCTATGAGAAAATCACATAAGTCGCATTAGGTATGTGCGCGACAAATAGACGAATAACTCAATGTCGCGCCAACCGATTTTGATGATTCTTTTTTTATTAGAAAGGATACACTTCAAGGATAATTTGGTGAAAGTTTGGTTAGGTTCCGATTGTGGGATCCGGTGAAAATTTAGAAAGTTTGTTTTTTTTTGGTAAAAAATTGATTATACTGTAATAGTTACAAGCAAAAACTTTTTAAATTGATGTCAGAGGTTCCTGATCGTTGCATTTCTTTTCAACCAACCCCAAAAAAGAGGATGTTCTCATTTTCAACCAACTTCAAAAAAGGGAGAGCTAATGCTACAACACCCTTACTAAAATATCTAATTACTAAGCCTGTTTGTTTTACTTGGTACCGACTTCAAAATTATAAAATCTTTGTATAATTATTTTTCACTTTTCAGTTCGTTGTTAGAAGTCGGTTTTTCTTTTTGTAAAAAATTAATTTATGTAAGTCAACTTCTTCTTCAGGGCTACCATAAGTTATTAAAAACAATTGTTCAAATACAAGTCGGATTCGCATACCCAGTGATCCTAAAGGTATCGATTTTATTAAAGTTTTCCTTTATTTGTAGTATAAGTTCTCACTTCTTGAACAATTTCATAATTGTAGGTTTTCGATTAGATTACGTTATATTATGTATTTCACGCAAAATTTAGCAAAAACCATGCAAAAACTGTTACATCTTTTGTTTGCATTGATTTAGAAGCTTGGGTTTTTTTGTGCTTCAAGGGACGGTAAATCTGAATATTTGATTCAACACAACAAAGTGACGTGTGAAGAGTTTCGTTTTTTCTGTTTGACGTACGAACCTCTAATAATTATTGATTCCGTATAAGAATTATACTTTTCATTTTTCAATATAAACAAAACCGGTCCAGTACCAGTAGGACCCAGTGCTACAAGTACACCTTGCCTTGGTACTGTCTTGGTACCAAATATTAAGATTCTAGGTCACCTTAAATTTTGATGTATAAGTGAGTCAAAAATGTGCGTCAAAATTTTGTGAAGGGCCTAAAAGTAGCTTGAAATGGTTCATGTAAAATACACATTGCGTGTTTCGAGCTTTTTATCTTGGATCCATCGTTTGTCCATCCGCTGTCGCGTGTTTTTATCCATAAGGAGCTTAAAAACTAAAGATCTTAAAAAGCCTCAGACCAAGATTAGACTTTATTCAGCCTTGGTTCGATTCTTCACCATACTACGATGCAAATATATATTGAGCGTATCGAGAGAATCCAATAGCATTTCCTATGGCACCTTTCGTACAACTGTAATAAAGCTAAACGTTGCCACGTATCAAAGCCGCTTAAAATATTTCAATTTTATTAGTTTCTTCGATCGAAGAGAGTTGTTAAATCAGATTTTGCTATGAAAATTAGTTAACGGTAATTTAGACTCTATTTTTAATAAAAATTTCAAAAACTAAATTGGCCAGAACGCTACAGTAAATAGATTAGCAACTTGTACTTACATTAACTACATACAACTATAAAAGACTAAGAATATTTTTTTTTCTATGCTCAGAAGGATTAGACCTCGATCTTGACAGACTGGCAGATAGATCGTGATCTTATCACTTCTTTACTTCACACTTATTCTTATAGGATCAGGATAAGACGTAAGTATACGAATTGAAGTACAGAACCCTAAATAAGTTTTTTTAATCATGACTACGATATTAAACTATGCTTTTTTTATTACAGCTTATAATTAAGATGAGCTCAATGAGATAAATGAATCAATCGATGAGAAAAAACCCCTCGATGAAGACACGGTGTGTCTTATAAAAGTTCTAATGAAACACCTTACAGAGATACTTGCAGGGTCTTGTCATCGTTTTTATTTTAATTTCAAGCTTTATAAAAACACAACGGATCACTATGATCTCACTTTAGTCTCTGCATACCTCTCTCGCCTCGTCCACTGTCATCAACCTTCATACATGCCCTCCGCAAAAAAGTTATATAAAAAAATTTGAACCAAAATTGCGACTTTATCAACACTGACACATTTCATTTAATGGCAAAATAAGTGTTTACTTAAGAAATTTTATATAAGATTTTATAATTTTATAATATACGAGAGTATCAGTAAAGTAATGCCATATTTTCTTTATAAATAACTTTATTACAAATAAATTATAGTTACAAATATTATATATACTAGTAAAAAGAAATAAAGATAATACAAGTCTAATTTTTTAAAGTTAGATGAGGTCCAAATATATCGTCAATAATAAAACTTCCTGGGAACCTTATTTTCGGAAGCCTCCATTTTAGGATGAAAGGTTTCACATTTTCTGAGCCATCTTCAGAATCTTCAGATTTTTCAGGTTTCAATAAAGATGCAAGTATTGATTCATCTAGAGGTGGTAATTCCGGGGGGTTGGGTACTGCCGATAGAAGAATTATTCTTTTTCTTAATTCTTCATTAAATCTTTTTTTCTCTTCTTCATTTTCATCTGCGCTTTGATTCAATTGTTGATTTACTATTATTTCAGTAGTTTCGGCTGTTTCTTCACCATTTGGAATTATCGTATCTAAATCCATTACTAAGACTGGGAGAGAAAGAGCTTCCGGGGGAGTTGGTAGCTCCAGTGACGGTAAAGCGAAAGTGGAAGCAACCAAACAGAGTGCTGTTAGAAGAAACATCTGAAAAAAAAACATATATATAGTTTATTGATAAATAAAATTTTGATCGACATTTATGTATATCTTGGTAAATTAGTATTTTTTTTCCTAAAATATATAAATTTATAGTAGTTTTTTTAGTGTACTAATTATATAAAAACAATTTACCTTAGGATAAGATGACAATTTTAGGGTTAAATAAATAAGCTTACACTTTAATGAATAAGCTGACGCAAGCTAGTTTATTTTAGAACTGATAAAAATTTATATACTCAACGTTTTATATACAATACAATGCAATGTTTCATAGTTATTATTAAATTAAGACTAATTACTTATCAGTAATCACGTCTAATATTTTGGAATAGTCATAGATTTTGTTTATTACTTTCATATAAAGTCATTAAAAAATTGTTCAATACGTTTAACACTGAATATTATTATTATTATATTTTTTTTATTTTATTAACGCACTTGAATTAACATCGCTTTAATTTGATTGTTAAATATCACGATAATTCAGAGGGTACAAAACTCGATACTGCGATCAATTAGCCATGTACCGTGGTTTGTTACCAACAAGGAATATCCATGAAAACCTGTCGCGTATGAAATAATAAAACACAACAGTAAATATCGAGACCGACTGGGAAGGCATCCTAATGACCTTGCATCTGCCCTTATAACGCGAAGTTATGCTAAAAGATTGAAAAGAAATGATATACTTAAAAAAAAAAAACAATAACAAGTAAAAAATTAATTTTTAACAAAAAGAAAAACCAACTTCTAACAACGAACTAAAAAGTGAAAAATAATTATATAAAGATTTTATAATTTTGAAGTCGGTGCCAAGTAACAACAAACAGGCTTAGTAATTAGATATTGTAGTAAGGGTGTTGTAGCATTAGTTTGACACCGACTTCAAAATTATAAAATCTTTATATAATTATTTTTCACTTTTTAGTTCGTTGTTAGAAGTTGGTTTTTTTTGTTGTTAAAAATTAATTTATTTTACGATTTTTAGTGATGGGTAGAACTTAAAATGATGCTTCTTGAACGAGTGGTGATGGTGGTGGTAGTGGTTCTCAACGAGTGGTTGTGATTGTCCTATGTAAAACTTCATTTAATTAGTTATTATTTTTGTGCAAAGTTACATTTTGGTATATTGACAAGAACATAGATAAAAAGTATTCGGGTGAATTCGGAATCTCCCTTTTTTGAAGTTGGTTGAAAATGAGAACATCCTCTTTTTTGAAATTGGTTGAAAAGAAATGCAACGATCAGGAATCTCACTTCTGACATCAATTTGAAAAGTTTTTGCTTGTAACTATTACAGTATAATCAATTTTTTACCAAAAAAAAACAAACTTTCTCAATTTTACCGGATTCCATAATCGGAACCTAACCAAACTTTCACCAAATTATCCTTGAAGTGTATCCTTTCAAATAAAAAAAGAATTATCGAAATCGGTTGGCGCGATATTGAGTTATTCGTCTATATGTAGCACACATTTAAGACTTATGTGATTTTCTCATAGATACCATTGTCAGACATGGACCAAAAAAACATACAGTCGAATTGATAACCTCCTTTTCTTACAGAAGTCGGTTAAAAAGATAATACTATAAGGTTGATGGCTTATTGGAGACACGCCTTTAAAAGCCAACAGCATACAACACATTTGCTAAAAGTAAAGAACTGAAAAAAAAAATATCACGTATTACAGCCATAATTTTGCCCTTATTTTTTTCGTTTCCTTTACCTCCTTGACTCTCTCTTTGTAAATATCGCGAATGTAGCTTGGTGCGATTAGGACATCTATCAGGTGAGGCATATGTATCATTACGACAACCATCACCGCTTTTGAATTATAACACCTATGTGAGCCAAAATGACGTATGGTTTTATTTTCGTCTTTTTACACTTGACGTCTTATCCATACCTATATTATAAACTAGTGGACCCGGACGCGGCTACGCCTGCTTGAACTATAAGAATATTTTCGCGTCGGTCATACTATGCCGCCCGTAGGCTAGATCATTTCGAATCAGTGACATCTCCTTAATTATTTATTAGTATGTTATACAGTAAACTATAATTTCAATCTAGATAAAATGCTAAAAGTGACTATTATATTTATTTTCATAAGGATGAATATCAAAATGTCGCGGTAACGGTTGCGCAGCGACGCGACGGTTGTTATTAACATAGCAGAATAAATTGCATGTCAAATTAGAAATTGTAATGTAATGTTATATAGCCTATAGCACTTCTGAAGAATGCAGCTTTCATACAAAACAAAAACAAAGTAAATCGGACCAGTAGATCCAGAGATCTTAGCGTTCAAACAAACAAACAAACAAACAAACAATCAAACAAACAAACAAACTCTTCCGCTTTATTATATTAGTATAGATTCGAAAGTAACTCTATCTGTCTGTCTGTCTGTCTGTCTTTTACGAAATCAGGGCCAAACCTCTAATTTAATTGTGATAAAATACTCATATAGAGATACTTGAGGGTCTTGGGATGAACATGGGTTACCTTTTGTCTCATATTTGTAATATTGTCGATATATACTAATACATATATTGAAATATTTTTTATTTAACATGTGATTTATTCTGCCGAGTTAATAACAACGGCCCAATACTACGCGACCAATGCTAGGCAACGCTTTGCAAAGTTTTGTTGTTTTAAGAAAACGTCACCCAAAATGAGCTTGCTTAACGCGTACATGGCGCTCTCCGACTCAACCTTATGAGACACATAAAACAATGTTTTACAAAAATATTGTCCTTTAATTTAAGTATATTTAGGAAAGAATGTTTGGTTATCTCAGTTGGGCTATCTATACCGATGTTATACCAGTGGCGTAGCTAGGGTATTTGCTGCCCGGTGCGGCTCGGGCGACTTGATGCCCCTTTCCTGTTGATGAGTTCTTTTTTTTTTTAGAAGTCATCATCGACGATGACTTCTAAAAAAAAAAAAAACCAAACTTATCGTCAACTTTAATCCCTCTTTTCTCTTGATGAGTTCTATAAAAAAAACAAAGTAATCGTCAATGTTGACTTCTAAAAAAAAAAAAAAAACGTAATCATCGACGTTAAGTTCTAAAAGAAAAAAAAACCTAATCATCGACGTTGAGTTCTAAAAAAAAACAAAGTGATCGTCGACTTTGATGTCCCTTTCCTTTTGATGCCCGGTGCGGCTTAAAGGACTTGATGCCCTTTAAAATGGTATAAAGTCTAAAAAACAAAGAAAAAACACACTAATCGTCGACTTTGATGCCCTTTTCCTGTTGATGCCCGGTGCGACCGCACCGCTCGCACCCCCCTAGCTACGCCACTGTGTTATACACTTACATCGTCATCATAATACATCGTAAGTTTAAGCAATTGGGGTTTTATTTGATATTGCTCGCAAATATTATCCTATTTAATGTAGAAAAATGTTTAGTTATTTCATAGAGTAGGTGTCTATTACGCGCGCACGGAAAAGTTTATGTATTTTTTCTAATATTAAGAATTTCCTTTAGTTACTTTTACTTCTTTTGTTTGTTCATTTCATGATTTTTGTAATAGAAAGTCTCCACTTATTATTCTTTTTCGCTTATTTTGATTACTTATACTTATATTTTCTTACTAATTATATTGAAAACTAAAAATATTTTGATAAATATTCGTATAGTTCAAGCGGGCGTAGTCGCGTCCGGGTCCGCTGGCTAATTTAAGGGGCGAAAGTCAAATTCGCAAACAAGTCATTTGCGAAGAGCATAAAATTGATATTTGACAAAACAGTTTCTGGCTGACTTTTATGTTTCTATGGATGTAATGAACTTTTTTTTATATAAAAAAGCCCAAGCAAACGAGCGTACGGGTCACCGATAGTAAGTAATCACCGCCGCCCACGGCCCCGTGTAACATTATAGGTGCATTGCTGGCCTTTGAATATATTCCAATATTCTTCTTGTAATTTCAGAAAAAAACCTTTTATGAAGAAAAAACTAGTATTCACAAGTTTTTCTTAATTTGTAGATTTAAAAAAAATAAATAAATTTCAATTAATTGTCTGTACTTTTTATTATTTTGTTTTTTATTGTTTATACCTATATGTTATATTCCTACCAATCTATGATCAAATAAAATATATGCGTCATACTTACGCATGACTATAATATATCGTCCATAAATATGACATATGCCTTCTGGAGTTAGTTCTGCATTCATTAATGTAGACTAAATATAATTTTCGCATTTTTAGCATCTGATGCAAATATATCCACCTCATAAAAGCGAAAAAACACCACTCTTCATAACAAATTACGTTTTAACAGAATAGGAAGCGCATGTGGAAAGTATTAAAAAACGTATTCCCATTTTAAATTTTTGTAAATAGGACTTTATAAAGTGAGGCATCTATCCTGGTTTTATCCTACATGATTTTCCCAGTTAACCTACAAACCTACAATCCGTAAGCGGGGCGCGAGTCCAACTCACGCTTAAGCGGTTTTTTATAATAATTAAGATGTAAATACAAATTAGGTTCCGCCACTCAATACGCAATGCCTCCAGGATTCGGATGAAAAATGGTCTATCCCTGTGCCTACCCTGCTGTGTGCGGCATACACTGCCTACCTGGCAAAGGGACCCTGGTGTTAAGATACTCCCTCCAGTTTCCGCCGAATTCTGGAGGCACTGTGTGTTGAGTGGCAGAACAAAACGCCGCGATTTGCCTCGACACCAGAGCGAAGAAAATGGAAGTATAAATTTAAATAAATATTTCATCTCTTGGAGTAGGGATCGAACCCACAACCTCGGGGGTTGAATTATTATTTATTAAAATTATCATTTCTTCGCATTGGTACCAAAGCAAAAGGGTGGAATTGTATTTCGCCACTCAGCATGCATGTTTCGAAAAAATCGGCAAAAAATGAGGAAAAGAGTGTGTTAACACTAGGTTTCCTCTGTCTACCCTGCTATTTACGGGATATAGCGTTAAGCTGAAAAAAATAATAATAAGAATATGTTTTATTTCAAAAAAACCTAAGTGATTAGCAGATCGAAAATTTTCTTAATGACTTTCAACGAAATATATAAAACTAATTTTATTACATTATTACAAAATATGAGAAGACGTCATTACTAATGATTGCCCCTTATAATGATTAAACATTGTATATAAAACATTGAGTGTATAGATTTTTATTAGTTCCAACATAAACTTGCTTGCGCTAACTTATTCATTGAAGACGTGTATTGTGCTCTAAAACAGACAACTTTTCTACCTAAGGTAAATAATTTTCATATAAATATTTGACGGAAAAAATATTAATTTACTTTGTATATACATATCAAATTAAAATATTTATCTATAAATATAATTTATCTATGTAATTTATGTTTTTTTTTTTCAGATGTTTCTTTTAACAGCACTTTGTTTGGTTGCTTCCACTTTGGCTTTACCATCACTGGAGCTCCCAGCTCCTCCGGAAGCTCTTACTCTCCCAGTTCTAGAAGTGGATTTAGATACGATCATTCCTAATGATGAACAGACAGAACAAAGTACTGAAACAACAATAAATCAAGAAACAGACAACAGTGCCGATGAAAGAGAAGAAGAGGAAAAAAGAATGATTGAAGAATCAAGAAAACGAATGATTTTTCTATCGGCAGTTGCTAACCCGCCAGTATTACCACCTCTAGATGAATCAGTCCTTGCAACTTTTGTTGAAGCTAAAAAATCTGAAGATTCTAAAGATGATGATTCAGAAAATGTGAAACCCTTCATCCTAAAATGGAGGCTACCTAAAATTAGGTTCCCTGGACGCCTAATTGTTGACGACATATTTGGAAACCCTCATCTAATCTAATTAAAAAAAATAACCTAGTGTTGTCTTTTTTATATATAGGCATACATATACTTGTAACTATTAATTTATTTGTAATAAAGCTATTTCTAAAAAATATACATTTTTTTTATTCCTATAGTCTATGTATTATACAGTGTCTTTGTCAGTACCACTTCAAATAAAACCACAGTTTTAACTACTCTATAAAAGCCTAATACAATATTTTTTTTTACTCAAAAAATAATAAGGTTTTTTCAAACATATTAAATAATAAAATTATCGTTGTTTAATAAAACGCCATTTGTTAAAGACGATGTACGCATACATAAACCTATCAGAGAGAAACCGCCGCACACGCCTCACTCCGAAATCAAGTCGTAGATATAGGCGATAAAGTTCAAAATTGTTTAACCTTTAGTTACTACAACTGTGTCACACTAAATATCGGGACATATTTTTTATATTGCAGAAAATATATGTTATTATGTATTATATATATACAAATAATTATAAGTGCAGATAATTATTTCAAATTTATTTATTTTTAGAAAAAATAAATAAACTTGAACCTCTTCTACAAATTGAGAAAACCTTGTGAACATTAGTTTTCTTTTTATAAAAGTTTTTTTTCTTAAATAATTATAATTTTGTATTATAAGAAGAATATCTTACATACATCGAAAATATAAAAGTCAGCCAGTCCCGATATATGGACAAATAAAAAATATGCCTCAAAATTACGCATGACATTTTTAACGTACGTAAAAATATGACTATCGTTCTAGAGCTAAATTTTATTTCATTATACGAATACTATTAGAATATTAGTTAAAGTTAATTAGAATAGCTATTTTAATCATTAAAATATTTCTTTTGTTTTTGAAAACCGAATTTATTAGCTTGAACTAAATATTGTATACGTTTTTATGCGCAGATTTTCACATACAATATCCTTTTTTATCGTGCACTATTTTAAGTTACTATTGTTAGCATAATTTACTTGTAGTATATTGTTAGTAAAAGACAGAGACAGTAATCGAGGGGTTTTGTATTGAAGTATTGTAGGCTGGGGAAACCTGGGAACCAAGTGTTAAGACTTACTTTCGTTTTCCACTTTCCGCTGAATTCTGGAAACACTTTCAGCTGGAGTGATGGAACACAACGCTGCGATTTTGCCTCGCTACCAGAACGAGGAAATGAAAATATTATAAGTGACTTATTTTCTCGAGTGAAAATCGAACCCACAATTTATTACGGTTACAGTCACAAACTTACCACGATTGGCCTTGGATTGTAAATAAAATCAATGTGTGTGTAGCAAGAGGCAATAAAATTAATAACAGCTTCACGCTGTATCCCGCACACAGCACGTTAGGCACACGGAACCTAGTGTATTATACACTCCCCATTTCTGCTTGACTTATCTATTTTTTGCTGAATTCTGGAGGCATAGCGTGTTGACTAGCGAAACTCAACGCTGCGCTTCACTTTGACAGAGAGGAGAAATGAAAATATTTATTTTAAAAATATTACATTTCATTGAGTTTCATTGGGTACGCCACTACCGGTCTACAAAAATTGAATTCTATGTCTGGTTTTTTGGTATACGTGTCATTTTATTTATAAAAAACATGGCGACTGAATAGCTTGCAGTAAGAAAATATGCATTAAAACCCTTTTTAAAATCGAGTTGGGTTCGTGTAAGCAACTATCACTCTGTTTTCACTCTATTATTATACAGTTTTTTTGTAAATTCCTATAATTCATAACAATTATATAAATTATTAAAGTGATATAAAATTAATTTCAATAGAATTTCCAATAGTGTTTTGTATATAATACTTAGACTATAGCAATAAATAAAATGTATATTTTTTTAGACATAGCTTTATTACAAATAAATTAATAGTTACAAGTATACGTATACCTATATATAAAAGAGGCAACACTAGGTTATTTTTTCAGAATTAGATGAGGTCCAAATACATCGTCAATAATGAGACGTCCTGGGAACCTAATTTTAGGAAGCCTCCATTTTACGATGAAAGATTTCACATTTTCTGAATCATCATCTTTAGAATCTTCAGATTTTTTAGCTTCGACAAAAGTTGCAAGGACTGATTCATCTAGAGGTGGTAATACTGGCGGGTTAGCAACTGCCGATAGAAAAATCATTCGTTTTCTTGATTCTTCAATCATTCTTTTTTCCTCTTCTTCTCTTTCATCGGCACTGTTGTTTGTTTCTTGATTTACCGTTGTTTCAGTACTTTGTTCTGTCTGTTCATCATTAGGAATGATCGTATCTAAATCCACTTCTAGAACTGGGAGAGTAAGAGCTTCCGGAGGAGCTGGGAGCTCCAGTGATGGTAAAGCCAAAGTTGAAGCAACCAAACATAGTGCTGTTAAAAGAAACATCTGAAAAAAAAAACATAAAATACATAGATAAATTATATTTATAGACAAATATTTTTATTCGATATGTGTATACAAAGTAAATTAAAAAAAATTCCGTCAAATATTTATATGAAAATGATTTACCTTAGGTAGAAAAGTTGTCGGTTTTAGAGCACAATACACGTCTTCAATGAATAGGTTAGCGCAAGCTAGTTTATTTTAGAACTAATAAAAATCTATCCACTCAATGTTTTATATACAATGTTTAATCATTATAAGAGCCAATCATTAGTAATGACGTCTTCTCATATTTTGTAATAATGTAATAAAATTAGTTTTATATATTTCGTTGAAAGTCGTTAAGAAATTTTTCGATATGCTAATCACTTAGGTTTTTTTCGAAACAAAATATTCTTATTATTATTTTTGCAACTTAACAATATATCCCGCAAATAGCAGGGTAGGCAGAGGAAACCTAGTGTTAACACACTCCTTTCCTCATTTTTTGCCAAATTTTTCGAAACATTGCGTGCTGAGTGGCGAAACACAACTCCACCCTTTTGCCTTGGTACCAAAGCGAACAAATGTTAATAACAAATAGTAATAATTCAACCCCCGAGATGGGATCAAACCCACAACCCTCGGATTACAGTCACATGCTTATATACCTGCGCTACGAAGGCCCAAATTATATATATGTATATTTCAATTTTATTAAAGCAGTTATCGCTTTACTAAACGACTATTAAGTTTTAGTCATTTTTGTCCTTGTTTTTTTTAAAAAAGTTCGAATAAGCAATTTATGATGTTTGGTCTATATTATAATATTCTTTTCATTTGTATAAAATAATTGACACGCATATGTACACACACGCCTACGGACATGTAAATGTACACGCATGTGTACACGGACTGGAATACGTATAAATAGCTGTAAAGGGTAGTAATTCAAAGGATTATCATCATAAAGCGATCAACAATTAATTTAATATTTGTACTTATATATGTGAGAATGCTTATTTTAAGGTTATTTTAAGGTATTATCATAATTAATAATATTGTGTTAGTATTAGAAGAAGATTCTGTTACATTATATAGTTTAACTAGCGACCCCCTTGCGGCTTCGCCCGCTTTTATTATTGGATTATTCATATAATGTATGTTTGCAAAGCACTTAAGATAATGTGAAAATTAATTAAACCCTAATGCAACCCGCATTTTCGTAGTTTCAATAAGGATTTTCCAATTGTTTTACTCGGCAAGGATTTTTTAGTGACCGTGTACCGTAATTTTAAATTTGTGCTACTAATCTTTTCAAATACTTATTAAAATATATTTAAATGACGATTTTTAAACGGAAGAAATTATAAACAAAAACCTACCTACTAATAACTGCTACAAAAAATATGAAACCCAATATATCGAGCTGAAATAATACATTCAATTCCAATTATCCAATATGTGCAAACGCATCTAAATCTTCATTGCTATGCCTCTATAGCGGGCGGGTTTTTTTTTTGAGCTTGTGGTTAATGCTGAAGAGGGTATTCTGTCCCTGATGAAAAGCAAGCACTACGTGGCTGCCTATGAGGAAAATTAAATAGAATGCATTGGCCGGGAATCGAACCCGGGCCGCCCGCGTGGCACGCGAGCGTTCTACCACTGAACCACCGATGACGGCTCATAACGCGCTTGTATAAGCAAAACTTCGCGGGGCGCGTTTCGCAGCAAAGATGTTCTGATATTGTAACAACTTCTAAAGTACTTATTAAAATGAAAAAACAGTAAAAGACAGTTTTGATCTACATTAAATGGCCAACGTAACTAATATACTTATTTATATGCTGAGAGTAAGGGATAAGTAAAACTTGAGTCGGCACAGCTGATGAGTCAACGGCGTGATGTGTCAACAATTAAATGCGTTTTTCTCTAAAACTATTCGCAATTTCGAAATAGTGTAAAAAACAAATTTTATCTTCGTTTAACGTAGAAAATTAATAAAGTATTTTAAAGGATAAGGATTAATACCATTATGGAAAAATATCCCTCACAATAAAAAATATATTGAAATTACTATTTTTAGACAGAAATATGATCACTACACGTTATCCTTAAAAGATAAAAATATGCTATTGCGGACTTTTTTGTAGATCTTATTAAGAGGAACAATACTCCAGTATATTATTTTCATGTAGTACTTACCATTAAAGCAGCGCATGCGCGAAAGTGTCTCAACGAGTAGGACTTTAGATACATTTATCGTATTTATGTTAATTTACATAAGAATGTACAAATAATA
>JAEBDU010013409.1:95204-112674 GCA_016802625.1 Heliconius numata | reverse complement strand
GTTAATTTACATAAGAATGTACAAATAATAAACTATATATAAACCTTTCCTGAAAAATACTCGACCTAATGGTGAAAACCGCATAAAAATCCGTTGGGTGATTTAGAAGAAGAGTTAGAAATTTCAGACAGACACGAAAACCGACTTTGTTTTATAAGATATAGGATTTTTCATTTTCAGCTAAATCTCCACTGTACATAATCTATTTGCGTTTTTTGACACGGAACAACAGTAACAACAATATTGTATTTTAAAAGAAATGAAATCAAATAATTAGAATGTGGTACTTATTAAAAGTTATAGCTGAGAAGGCAGAGGACAAGAAACTTAACTAAAAGGCACTTTTACAATTGCATGGTTGTGCTCCTGCACCACGACGGCATCTTTACAAGGAAAAACATCGTTTTAACTTTTCGCCAGAAATGAGATTCCTCAATCGGTGCATTTCTTGTCAACTAAATTCAAAAAAGAGGAGTCCTCATTTTCAACCGACTTTAAATAAGGAAAGGTTTTCAATTCGCCCGAATATTTTTTATGTATGTTCTTGTCGATATGCCAAATTAAGATTGAAGTTTTACATAGTACAACAACAACGTACACCCATCACTTAAAATCGTAAAATAAATTATTTTTCAATAATAACAAACCGTTTTACAGAAGAAATATTTTATAATTTTGAGATCGGTGTCAAACTAATGCTTCAACAATCTTACATTGATTTCAAAATTATAAAATCTTTCTTTAATTGCTTCATATTAAGTAAATTTATATCTTACTTTGTAGTTTATTGTTTGAAGTCGGTTTGATTTTTGTTAAAAAATAATTTATTGTATTTTTTGCTTTTATGGTTTTGTTCGTTTCGTCCGTTTTGAGTGTTTTCCCGATTGTTTTCTACATTGTACGACGCCAGTGGACACCGAAATCTTTTGGATCTAAAGACCGCCAAGCTGCCTGTGGATATGGATATGGATCGCTGTGTTAATTGTGCGATAGCCTTATTTTTACCAAATTTCTAATAACTCAGATTGCCAAACTGACAGCATGTTCAGGGAGGGAACCTGATTCTATTAATTAATACCAATTTAAATCTCTTTCCATTCTGGGCCCAAGAAATCGATTCAGTCTCTTTCTAAACCTAACTTAATCTACGATTTAATTATTCATTGTAAGAATAATAAATGTAAAAAATTCCTTTCCCACCGGCGTCGTTCACCCGATCTCTCTCCTTGTCAGCATATTGTGGAACTCGGTCGCCTTTCAGACGAACACTCGCTCTGATAGCAAGATAAATAGCGGCATTGAGTTCCTACACTCAACGCGTAATATATTGAAAATTGGGCAGAAAGTCGGGAAGGGATACGTATCTAGGCTATACTAGGTTCTATCCTACCCTATTATATATGGTATAAATCGTTAAGCAAAAAAAAACAGTTAAATACGATTACAGTATCGCTGAAATCTACCACTATCAATTTTAATATTAAAATCTGAATTACTACAGAAAAACATCAAAGTTATGAAATTATATATTTTCCTAATGAACTTCAAGAAATTGAATTATTAAATATGTTACAGTAACAAAAATTAGTTAAATGAGCTCATTAGTGACATCAATTGCGTAACGATATACTATATAAGATATTTTGGGCGTAGTGTAAGTACAGTCACATTTGTACAACAGTACAGCTATCTTCTACTGGAATAACAACAAATTATTACTAACCATCATGAAAATGGTAAGTCAATTTTATTTTCATCCAACAGATTGCATTTTTTTTTCTAGCTTCTAGCTGTATCCCTCATATACCAAGAATGGCAAAGGGAACTTAGTGCTAAGACATTGTGTTCTCCATTTTTGGCGTAATGTTCGATATATTACGAGATGAGTGTAGGAACTCAACGCAAGTTAATAAAAATAATTCCTGCCCCCGAATGAAAGTAGAATCCTGCCTGCCATACCATCCTGCTGAAAAGGAATCCACAACTGCCTCAACCAGCCTCATCTTTCACTTGATTCTTTAAAATCATGCATTTACATTTGGGAAAGTATGATAATCTAAAATATATTTTTTTACAGTTCGTGGTTTTCGTTGGTTTAATGGCTATGGCCGCAGCTGCTCCAAGTGTCGACCCAGAACTTGCCGCTCGACGAGCGCTCCCAGCCTTAGAACACGAGGAAGTCCATGACGAATTCGGTCAATATGCTCTTCGGTATGTCACTGCTGAAGGCACAGTAGTCTCAGAGCGAGGTCGTCTCGTACCCTCAGCAGACGGATCTGGCTATGTTCTAATTACTGAAGGGGAAGTCTCTTACATCGGCGACGACGGGAAGACTTACGTGACGAAATACACTGCTGGCCTCGATGGCACCAAGGTTGAAGGCAACCATTTGCCTAAGGCCCCTGAACCTGTTGTGGCTTAGTTTCCAGTGTCACTTAAAATAATAATAAAAGTCTTAAAAAACTTACTTTGTTTATTAAATTACTAGCGACCCTCTTGCGGCTTCGCCCGCTTTAACTACTGGATTATTCATATAATGTATGTTTGCAAAGCACTTAAGATAATGTGAAAATTAATTAAACCCTAATGCAACCCGCATTTTCGTAGTTTCAATAAGGATTTTCCAATTGTTTTACACAGCAAGGATTTTTTAGTAGGTATCGTAATTTTAAATCTGTGCTACTAATCTTTTCAAGTAATTATTAAAATATATTTAAATTACTATTTTTAGATAGTTAAATGACTAAGTATTTTTAAACGGAAGAAATTATAAACAAAAACCTACCTACTAATAACTACTACAAAAAATATGAAACCAAATATATCGCGCTGAAATAATACATTCAACTGAAATTATCCAATATGTGAAACGCATCTAAATCTTCTTTGCTATAGAGGCAGGCGGGTTTTTTTCGAGATTGTGGTTAATGCTGTTAAAACAGCGACACCGTTTGGGTAGGCACTACGTGGCTGCCTGTGAGGAAAATTAATTAGAATGCATCGGCCGGTAATCGAACCCGGGCCGCCCGCGTGGCAGGCGAGCATTCTACCACTGAACCACCGATGCGTGTAAGGCAGGCCGGCGCGGAGGATGCGCTTGAATAAGCAAAACGTCGCGGGACGCGTTTCGCAGCAAGGATTTTTTGATATTGTAACAACTTCTAAAGTACTTAATTAAAATGAAAAACAGTAAAAGACAGTTTTGATCTACATTAAATGGCCAACGTAACTAATATACTTATTTATATGCTGAGAGTAAGGGATAAGTGAAACTTGACTTGATACAGCTGATGTGTGAACGGCGTGATGTGTTAACAATTAAATGCGTTTTTCTCTAAAACTATTCGCAATTTCGAAATAGTGTAAAAAGCTAATTTTATCTTCGTTTAACGTAGAAAATTAATAAAGTATGTTAAAGGATAAGGATTAATACCATTATGGACAAATATCCCTCACAATAAAAAATATATTGAAATTACAATTTTTAGACAGAAATATGATCACTACACGTTATTCTTAAAAGATATGAATATGCTGTCGCGGACTTTTTTGTAGATCTTATTAAGAGGAACAATACTCCAGTACATTATTTTCATATAGTACTTACCATTAAAGCAGCGCATGCGCGAAAGTGTCTCAACGGGTAAGACTTTATACACATTTATCGTATTTATGTTAATTTACATAAGAATGTACAAATACTAAACTATATATAAACCTTTCCTGAGAAATACTCGACCTAATGGTGAAAACCTCATCAAAATCCGTTGGGTGGTTTAGAAGAAGAAGAGTTAGAAAGTTCAGACAGACACAAAAAGCGACTTCGTTTTATAAGATATAGGATTAAAGAATTTAATTGCATCAAATGAGATTGATCCATACCTTAAAAATTTTAATGAAATTTATACCAATTCCTAAATCAATGTGGTCCACTCAAATTAAAGAGCCAAATCTTATCTTTGTGGGATATCTATGTGGGAACCATCTTTCATTTCATATAAATAGAAACGTCCCCCTCACTAGCAAGCTCCTTAATACACACAAAACAAACTAATATTAGTCCAACAGAGCACTTACATTGTCGTCGGTTCACGAACTTTACCGTCGCTTGGGAGAAGTTTACAGAGCAAAGTAAGATTTGGTCCGTTAAGATCTTTTATAAATATAATATGTGGTATTATTATATAAGATAGCTTCCTGTACGTTCATTCAAAGGTGCTTGTAATGGTCTAATTGAATAAGCATTATTTTGATCTTTAATTTTATTGTGAGGCAGTTGAAGTGTCCCTTTGCATAATGATGGCCTCGTAATTATAATATCGAGTCGTTTTTCAAGCATAGAAAGTCAGAACTGAATAGGAACTTAGTAATAACCCTTTATAAGGCACTCTGTTTTCAACAAACTCTTGAGACATTGCGTATTGAGTGGCAGAACTCAACACCGCGGTGTGCCTCGTTACCAGAATAAGGGAATGAACTTATTAATCAATTCATGCCCTCGATTGGGAATCGAACCTACAGCCGTAGTCACCGTCTCACGCTTATCCTGGTGACGGCTTCAAGTCAATAAATTAGTACTTTATTATTATCTGGATAATTTAAGTTTGTACATTTCCTGTAATAATTAATATTCCAATAATATTGATATTAATACTGTTAAAATTAGCCGAACGATGTTAACAATAGGTTTTTGATTTTAATGACTTGCTGTAAATCAGTTTCAATAATTAATTTAACCCATTTACTAAATAGTGCAATATTATGTTTGAAGTTGAATACAATTGTAAATTTATCTCTGATAGATAATGATTATGAAAATTAATACGAATATATCAATTATAACTCGTTTTAAAAAAAAACAGTTTTTTTGCTTCACGCCGTATCACGGAAGTGGCAGGGTGGATAGAGGGAATCTTTGAACCTACTGTTAAGATACTTCTTGCCCATTTGGGAATGTTCGGTTCCGTTACCATTTATCGAGTACCTTGCATAATTTCAAAGAGTACGATACGGTACGATATTACAATAGTGGCAAACCAACACTTTTAAGTGTTGTTATATTTACACTTTTTATCCGTGGCGGAACTCAACGCCGTGCTTTGTTCTGTCCTAACGAGGAAATGAAAATATTAACGGAATCAAACCCTGCATAGCTTGTGCTCCTGCGTCCACCCACGCAGTTACTGCGTAACCCACTGTAACTGCGATCAGAGTTAGAGCGAGTACTTTGGGCACTTGTCATATAAAACTCTCAGTTATTTCCATTACGACGCGGTCAAAGCCACATGCAAAGGTTAGTTATTTTATCAAATATCATATCTGCAAATTTTTTTGACATCAAATATAAAATTTTTCAACCGTATAATAATTACACTATAGCTCATATTTACTAGTGCGCTTGGAATAAAGATGAAAAATTTATACAATTTTTTTTAACTATTTGACTAAAATATATAAACTAGTACAACAATTGTTCGTAAACAACCTCACAAAAGCGAGCAAGCCCCGCTTCAAACTTAACTTCGCAAAGTTCAGGAAATGTATTTGACGTCGACAGAGTTGTTGTAATTTGAATTCAACTGAAAAATACATTTTAATTTGGTTTGAGCCGAGAGAACTATTCGAAACTAGTTTTAACTTCATTTTTATATCCTGTATATAGTAGGTCGTTTTACTCGAGTGCTTATACAACGGGTTAGGGTGTTCATAAGCAGCGTTAAAGCAGTGGTAGCAATCGAACTATCCTGGAGGCACACTTAGCACACAGTAGCGAAAAGTGCCAGGTAAACAGCTGGAGCCAGAGCTCTTGATGACAGTTTATCATCACTGTGTGATACACTTGATTGTTTTTAGCTTCAAGTAGGTGTCCCGAATATAGTAGGTAGTAGGTAAGAAAAGGGAACCTGGAAACATAATATTAAGATACTCCGATTCCCTTTTTCCACTGAATTCTCGAGGCATGAGCGGAGTGTTAGCAACGCGGCTAAAGAAAGAAGTTAATACTGTGAAAATTTCTTTAATAATATTCAAATAAAAATTTTGTAGACAAAAAATTACAAATTCGAATAGATATTCGAAAACTCTTAGTAAATAATTAAATATAAGAAACAATAGATTTTCTACTTGAATAATTACTTTCTCAGTTGTTAGTTAATAATTTTCTACTTATTTATTATAAATTTCCTCTTCTATTATTGTAAATATAGCTTTGCGTTTTATCGTGTACATTAATTATCTCATTTAATATTTGTTTCACGTGTTGTAAAACTATTCTTTTTGCCTTTTATTTTATGTTCACATAGTTTTAAATTTGTACTATTGTTTATATAGCCGCATCAATATCTAACATCTGCCCCACTATCATCTATAAAATTATGGAGTTTACAAAGTGGTAGAATAATTATTACTTTTACTTTGTATTAGTCTGTCGTATATTACATTGGTATCAAAACTTATAATTTATTGGTATTAATACTTATATTTCTAATATCAATAAAATTTAACATTTTGAACTTAGAACACAATATACACCTTCACGTTGTATTCCGCACACAGCAGGGTCGGCAGAGGGAACCTAGTGTTAAAACACTCCTTTCCCCACTTTACGCCGAATTTGGAGGCATTACGTGTCTCCAAAATCTGGATCCTAAAATGGAGAAAAGGGTGTCTTAACACAAGTTACACTCTATCTACTATGCTATATCGAATCGAAGCTGTGTGACCACGGCCCTAATAGATTATTGAGAGTTTGAACATAAAAATTGAGACATTATCTGTTTGAAAGGAAAACACAATTATATAATTATTCTGTACCGAAATAATAACTGTCACTAAAGCAGTTGTCAAATTGCACTATATATTTTACTAGTGGACCCGGACGCGGCTACGCCTGCTTCAACTATAAGAATATTTTCGCGTCGGTCATACTCATACTATGCCGCCCGAAGGCTAGGTCATTTCGAATCAGTGACATCTCCTTAATTATTTATTAGTATGTTATACAGTAAACTATAATTTCAATCTAGATAAAATGCTAAAAGTGACTATAATGTTTATTTTCATAAGGATGAATATCAAAATGTCGCGGTAAGGGTTGCGTAGCGACGCGACGGTTGTTATTAACATGGCAGAATAAATTGCATGTCAAATTAGAAAGTACTTTAAAATATATTAGTTTATATGTGTAATGTAATGTTATATAGCCTATAGTACTTCTGAAGAATACAGCTTTCATATAAAACAAAAACAAAGAAAATCGGACCAGTAGATCCAGAGATCTTAGCGTTCAAACAAACAAACAAACAAACTCTTCCGCTTTATTATATTAGTATAGATATCACGCCATAACATTTGTACGATCCTTTCATGTGTCCGACTACCAACCAGTTGTAATCTTTTAATTCATTTTTCATCCGCTACTGTGTACGCCTTTTACCTTAATAAAAGCTGTTCGCTCGAAAACCTTTATTTCATTAAAATCATGTGTATTGTATTTTTTGCATTACGCGGTATATTTTTTTAAACACATTTAAAATTTGGAACCCGTTATGACACAGCGGCATAATATCTGTGTGTAGGCATGACGGCTGTTGATGACGGGTTTGATACCCACTGGGAGAATGAATTATTTTCGTTTCTTCACTCTGATAAATAGATAGAACAAATAATATGAAAATAGCATCGTCTCGTTAATTCCCTCCGAGAGATCCTCATAATTTTTACCGTATTTTCTTCCAGAGTAACCGACGCTACGTTTACAAAGATCGCCCGTGGTTGTCCCCTCTTACAACTGGTTGGTAAATCTTTGATTATGATCCTAGAAAGAGAGCTCCCCACGACGCAATTCAGCAAAAAGTGGGGAGTGGCCGTGTCTGAATGGGGAACAGAGTGTCTTAACGCCAAACTCCTAGATCCCCTTTACCTCTGCCATGTGCGGTTGCAGCGTGAATCTAAAAAAATATGTTTCCTTCTGTTAGAAAAAGGGCAATGTCGACATCCGCCACTCATTATTCAAAGTCTTGAATTAACACAGACAGACAAGGAAACCTTTCCTATGTCTAAAAAATAAAGTTGTATTCCAATATTCACCAATATTTTTACAGTACATTTCGCTATGATATTATTTGTAAGCCGGATTTCAAAATAAATAAATAATTAATATAAAGTCACGCAAATGAAAAAGACAAATATTTGTAGCTTTTATTTAGGCTCAAAAACATTACACACTCAAATGGCTCACAATAGTTGTTATAGTTTAAAGTCAATAGTAATGTAGGTAATAATAAGTGTAGAGTGCTTTAATTTATCAAAATCTTTTGCGGGAAAACCACAAGTACAGGGAGAATTTAAATGGTTATGGTAGTCGGTGATTAAAATTTTCGAGTCAGCCGAAGTGATTCCAACCTGTTAAAAGAATAACGATTAGAATTGAATGAAGATGGAAATTTTTCTCGACTGCAGGTTAAGCGGATACGTGGATAGTGTGGCGGTCCTCATTTGACTGAATCACTGCTACAGTAAAAACAAAAGTTTTTGGAACTTAAAAACTACCTAAGAACTTAAAGTTAATGCGTTAGCCCAAGATTTATAGAGGACAGAATTTTAAAAAAAAATATAACATCTTTATAAGTCTAATTTTATTAAATCCTTACATTTCTTTATTTGCAACCGTGTCCAGTTTAGGTCCATACGTTATTATAATAACCAAGTATGATATCAGCATCCCAAATACCTGAAATCATAAAATATTTTTTTCCTATTCCTTCTATTAAGATTTAGAAAATGCCAACGAATCTAAATGGACATAAAGCTACCTAAAACCACTGGTTTCCTGTTTTGAAAAGAGCCGGAAATACAATCTACAGTTATTCGATTTATGGCTATATATATGTCGTGGCGCAGCGGCACTAGGATGTGATTGTAACTCGACGGTTGTGGGTTCGATTCCCACTCGAGGAAGTGAAATATTTATTTACGGTTATATTTCCATTTCTTCGCTCTGGTGTCGAGGCAAAGCGCGGCGTTGAGTTCTACCACTCAACACCAATGCGTCTAGAAATCTGCAGGAAGTGGGGAACGGACTGTCTTAACACTAGGTTCTCTCTGCCTACCCTGCTGTGTGCGGGTTACACCGTGAAGCTGAGTTAGTTACTCTTTTCAATGTCAGTTTTACTGTCCTCATTCTGTCAATCCTGCATGACATCAAATGATATCAATTCCATACATGTTTATCCTGCAAACATTTCGGAATAGTGTTAAGGGTTTACTTCTTAGTATTAGCTAGCTCTGAGAGGTGTTCTAACGAACAACTCTCAGAGCTAGCAGACAGCAGATACCTAGCAGATTCACCGATTTAATATTAATAGGTCATCGTATTTGAAGCTATGTTACAAGTATTTATATAATTACCTTCACTAAAAGAGGCCTGTCTAGAGTACACATATCGAGTGGTGAATATGTGGTATTTAGCAATAACAGTGTGCGCTGGAATAAATCCAACTCATTGTTTACAGCCAACGGGGGTTCGTTCTCGTACTTTAGACATCTGACTAACAACTCTGTTCGTTCCATCTGCGAAAATCGTTGTTTTGTAGATATTTGAATAATCTATTTATATAAAAGGACATGTGCCCACTGACTGAGGTAAGACGCAACTTACCTCTGCATGAGTTTGATGGAAAATGTCCACCATTAGAAACAGGCCAAAAACATGGCCTAAATCGTGATAGATCAGAAAAATTGTTTCGAAGCCCAAATTATCTGAAAATGGTAATAAAATAAAGAAACCAATTTAGAAAACGAAGAGGTTGCAATTCAAAATATATAAAAAATAGAATTGACAACAGTTTTGGCCCAGGGACACAAGCGTGCATGTAAATGCGACAGGTTGTGAGTTTGATTTTCATTCGGAGGAATGTATCATTTAATATTTTCATTTGCTCGTTTTGTTGAATTATTAGAATAACAAGGCAATGTTTTGTAAATCAATTCGAGATGCCTCGAGTATTTGGCGGATAATGGGAAAAGAAGTATCTTAGCACAAGATTGTGCCTGCCTCTGCTATGCATGCAACGTGAATCTGAAAAAAATATATTATTTTCTGAAACAAGTGGAACTTCAACATGAAAACAATTTGAAGGATTTTAAACATTACTTTCATATGATATCCAAAGAATGATTTGATAGGTAATCAACTCCAAATTCAGCATGTGGTTCAGGAGAGCCAGTATTAACAAGAGTCCATTAACATCGGTCGTGTCTCTAACAATTTCACATATAATTGTGTAATATCTTGATAATTGACGTATAGTATACTCAACAGATTGACTTTCATCTGTAAACAGAACTTAATTTTAGATTTATTATAGTTTATAGATTAATTTTGTAAATATCATGTAGATACTTAATGAATGAAAATATCTTAGAGCACCCAAAGTTTTTAAGTATGTTATCAGTTAGGTTTAATTCGAAACAATATTAATTCTTAACTACTCGCAAATAGCAAGAAGATTAGAACATTTTTTAACATCTTAGATATAACAGTTTTAGGTAAGTTACGAGTATATTCCATCAAAAGATGTTTACTCGGGATAAAATTGAAGCAAAATTTTACTTGGAAAATTTTACCTGTATACAATACAGGCTTTATTATACTTGTAAGATATTGTACTTCCAGCTTTTACTGGACTATTTACTAAATCTAATAAATACAAACTAATTGTTTTACGAGATATAGAGCGCACACGCGCAGCAACACGCTGCGCTGGCGCGTCTCTTGATTTGAATTTAACATACAGAGTTAGCTTACGAATGTTATAGCAAACAACAAATTAAATATTTCATTTATTTTCACCTGTTTGAGATGCATTTTCATTTATATAATTAGGTAAGTCCGCAAAATATGCTGGATCATCTCTCGAGTAGACGAAAGCGAGTCGTGGTTTAAGCGCCTTGTTATGCACATATTTATTTCTTTCTACAAAAAAAGATTAGTTGTATTTACTTAAAATATAATAATAATGATGATTACATATTATATATAAAAGGATTACAAAAATATTACCTTCTCCATGTCGCTCAATCGACAGTTGATGTAAAGTGTCATTTATCATCTTTAATGTTGCCAAGACTCTTTCAGAAAACATAATTATTTGCAGAATACACAATTCCGCCCAAACACGCACTGTTGTCATAAAAATCTCAAAAAGAAGAGCTGAAATATTACATAATAATTTATTTTAATTATAGATGGAGCTCTCATAATATTTTATACTAGTAATAATTCTTTTTCTTCCTTTTGGCATTCTTTGGAGGCATAGCGTGCTGAGTGGCGGAACTATAAAATGTAAAATGTAATGTTAATATAAATAAATAAATAGTAGCATTTGCCCATATGTCGTAGGTACAGGGACTTTCAAAATGCGGATAAAAGACACCTAATGTACTTTATTAAGTATTCACTAATTAAGTATACAGTATACGTTGTATATAATATATATATTTTCGTATATAAAAGGACCTGTCCTCACTGACTGATGTAAGACGCACGCACAGACGTAACCGCTGTGCGTAGAAACGTGAAATTTGGAAAGATGTTTACTTTCGTAATCGGGACATCCTAGTGGATGTAAACATCTTCTTAGTAGAAGGGATTTTGAAAAATTTTAACCCAAAAGGGGTGAAATAGAGGTTGAAAGTTTGTATGGAAAAAAAATTAAATCAGCACCGATATTTATAAAATTTGAAATTTAGATTTTTAAAAGCATTTAATTGAATACGTGTTTCATCGTTTTCTAGAATTCTCCCCCTAAGAGTGCAAATAAGGGGTTGAAAGTTTGTATAGAGTTTTTTTTAAAACGGCACCAATTTTTATAAAATTTGAAATTCACAATCTTAAAAGTATTTAATTAAACATATGTTTCATAGTTTTCTAGAATTATTCCCCTAAGGGTAAAAATAAGGGGTTGAAAGTTTTATGGAAAAATCTTTAAAACGTCACCGATTATTATCAAATTTGAAATTTAGACTTTTAAAAATATTTAATTGAACATGTGTTTCATGGTTTTTTAGAATTCACCCCCTAGGGGTACAAATAAAAGGGTTGAATATTAGTATGGAAAAATCTTTAAATCGCTTCCGATTTTTATAAAATTTGAAACTTAGACTCTTAAACTCTTAACACATGTTTCATGGTTGATTAGAATTCACCCTTAAGCAATAAGCAGGCGAAGCTGCGCGCGTCCGCTAGAATATTATATACATGATTGCATAACTCACCATGGCTACTTGACTTTTTTACAAAACAATCCGTTACACGCATGACAAAAATTCCCGACATATATGTCCATATAAAGTAATGAATTCCTGTAGATCCTAGTACATTCGATTCGTTGCAACGAATATTTTCATAGACCTGAAAAATATTAAGTTAATGTTGCCTTTATTTTATTCCAGAAAGAATCATCACTTACGTTGTTTTAAAAGTGTGGTTGATTGTTTTGTAATTTATTAATTTTAAAATAATATCTTGTCAGTTGAGGCTAGTCGTGGCTTAGGGGCATAAAGTGTGACTTGTAAACGCTATATGGCTTCGAGCCCCACTCGAGCAAATGAAATATTTACTCAAGAATTCGTAATTCGGAATGTCTTAATAATTGGTTCCCTTTTAACACTAGGTTCCTCTAATTTATTTTAATTACTTACCTTGTCCAACTTTTTGAGGTTACGAACCATGTGGGCAATCCTTTTCGCCGAAGTACAACCACCGACCATAGCAACTATTACCAACAAGTTATAACTGACCACGCGGATGATATCTAACATCATGAGGTTCTTCCTCTTTTCATCTCTGCCATTCATAACTTTCAACATTGTGTAAATCACTATATATGAACCTGAAATATTGACTGTGTTACTATAGATCTTGTCCTAGATATTACTATGAAACTTAAATAATGTTGCATAAATTCGATTTGAGCCAAAAATCGGCCTTGAAAAACCCTTCGGCCGACAGTGTGATCCAGGAGGGATAAAATCACCGGGTTCCTATAAGCCAATGATGAAGATGACGATGATAATGTGGAGATTCGATATACGTATCTAGGTCACAAAAATAGTTTAGTAAGAGTTTAATTTGTTTGTAGTAACCAGTATATTATTTTCATTGTCTTTCTTCTAATATTGTGAAGGTAGTAGGAGAGGAGCTTCAAATTTGAAAGCCATATATCATTTATTTAATGTTTTACATTTGGGATGCCCATAAGATTACTGCCAAGTGAGATTTCAATGCGACTGCTTTTGTACCAATAGTCGTTTCAGTCAACGATTTGATAGTGATAAGCCTCGGCCGACATTTTATGAGGTTATAGCTTAGTTGTTGGGTCAAGAATCGGTCCAGGCAATAGTACTACTTGAGACTGTACGTATTATGAGAAGGTTCCTCAGTCTGAAATCCTAGCCTTGTTGACCCTTGTCCTACCGTTTGAAGAGTGCGTTTTTTTACATTTTAGATGTATTGTTTATATTAATTTACATTTGAAACTTTATATTATCTCTTTAATGATAAATATCAGTGTTTTTGTCAGCAGCACTTTGAATGAAACCACAGTTGTAACTACTCTATAAAAGCCTATTACATTTTTTTTCCAAAATTGATTTTTTTTTTCTAACAATATAAATAATAAAATAATCCTTGTAAAATAAAACGCCATTTGTTAATGACGATGCACGCACACATATACCTATCAAAGAGTCACCGCCGCACACGCCTCATTCCGAAATCGAATCGTAGGTATTGGCAGTAAAGTTCAAAGTTGTTTAAACTTTAGTAGTATTTTTGAAGTAGCAAGTGTTTACATTATTGGTATCTATGCGTAACTGCGTCACACGAAATGCAGGTATGGATAAACATCGTGAAATAAAAAAATGCTACGTCTAAGCTGTTGAGGTATCTCGATTAATTTCTTTAGGTTGGTTGGGTTATGGGTATGGGTTTGAAATATTTTACTATAAATGATTGTTCCAGTAAAAAGAGAGCTGACTCTTCCCTCTGTATATGAAACGGTAATGTATTATTAAACTTACGACGATGATACTTACTTATCGACGTTACTATCATCAAGCCTAATACAAACAATGCCTTCGACACTCCATCTTTGGCTCGGCGCATATAAGGTGCGACACCCACCAAACGTGAAAGCCAGATGACGACTCCAAGTGTACCTCTCTCCATGTTGAACATATCCTTAATTATATATAAAAATATTAATTATTATCGATCTTTTATGATTTTTGATAAAATGCAGGTAATATCATTTAAGAATTTCTATTTCATCAGTAAGTATCATGTTTATTTTGTATATATCAGGGTAGACAGAAAACCTAACCCAGAAATGTTCAATTTTGAGACATTGACATGAGGTAAGAAGAAGAAGTCAACGTCTCACTTTGACTTTTCTTAGAAAACAAAAGCATTTGAATATATATTTTTTTCATCAAAAGCATTTTATTATATGTATTTTTATATTATACATTTTTTTTCAAAATGAAGTTCAAATATATAACTGTCGCGGTTACAATCAGAGACATTCCCGCTGCGCTACGCCTCACCTATAAATTCGAGTCAGCAAATATAATATTTTCCAATATTTATTTTACCTTGTGTTTTCAAATTCAGCTTGTGGTATGATTGGAGCAATAACACAAACTATAAAAAATATATTACTGCATCAATTCTACCGTTATCTATGAAATAATAGGCTTCAGAATGTACAACTAAAGATTGATCTACATTAATTTTACATTTTAGTAGTCTGTATTTACTGATATTATCATTAGTATAAACATTTTAATGTTATATTATAAAATCGATGCCATCGAGATATGGAAACCGTTATGACACTGCGGCATAGCATCTAAGTGTAAACATGACGGCTATTGATGACGGGTTTGATAACCACTGGGAAGGAAGAATTAAGTATTTTCACTTCTTCACTCTGATAAATAGATATAGATCAAATAATATGAAAATCGCTACGGTTTCACGATGTCCTAACACGTTTGGCTCTCATCCCCCCGATCGAATATATCCCTAGATACGAGTACCTATGTTATACGAGTATATAATAATAAATGTAGTGGCAGTGTTCATGTAAAATCCTGTTTTTTATTCTATGATTTTTCACAGCTTCACGCTTTATTATAGAGTTACAAATGCCACGGTCAGCTTTCGTTTCGTTAATTCCCTCCGAGGGATCCTCATACTTTTTACCGTATTTTCTTCCAGAGTAATCGACGCTACGTTTACAAAGATCGCCTAAGGTTGTCCCCTCTTACAACTGGCTCTTGGTTAATAAATCTTTAAAGATGATGACCCTAGAGAGAGACACCCACGACGCAATTCTGCGAAAAGTGGGAAGTGGACATATCCGAATGGGAAACAGAGTGTCTTAACTCTAAGCTCTTATATCCCCTTTACCTCTGCTATGTATGGTTACCGCGTTAATCTAAAAAAATATATTCCCTTCTGTTAGAAAAACGGCAATGCAAGGCAAAGGCAAGGGCAATCCGCCACTCATTACGCAAGTTCTCGAATTAAGGAAGTGTTTGAAGAACGAACTGTCTTAAAACAAGGTTTCTTTTATCTCAAAAATTTTTCGGATTTCAAAATAAATAATGTTCTATATATAACAGGACTTGTCCTCAATGACTGAGTAAGTGGTAAGGCGCACGCACAGCCGTAACCGCTGATGGTAGAAACGTGAAATTTGGACAGACGTTATATGTTTTATAATATGGGGGTTTATAATATTGTAAATTAAGACTCTTAAAACTATTTAATTGAACACGTGTTTCACGGTTTTTTAGATTTTACCCCCTGATTGGCACCCAATAAGGGGTTGAATATTTGTATGTAAAAATCTTTAAATCACTACCAATTTTTATAAAATTTGAAATTTAGACTCTTAAAAATATTTCATTGAACATATGTTTCGTGGTTTATTTTAATTCATCCCCTAGGGGCGCAAATAAGGGGTTGAAAGTTAGTATCTTTAAATCGCCACCGATTTTTATAAAATTTGAAATTGAGATTCTTAAAAATAATTCAGTGAACACGTGTTTCATGGTTTACTAGAATTCACCCCTAAGGGTACAAATGAGCAGGCGAAGCTGCGCGCGTCCCTTAGTAATTAATATAACTCTTTAATAAAATCACGCAAATAAAAAAGACAAATACTTGTAGCTTTTATTTAGGCTCATAAACATTACACACTCAAATGGCTTACAACAGCTGTTATAGTTTAAAGTCAATAATAATATACGTAATAATAAGTGTAGAGTGCTTTAAGTTTTCAAAATCTTCGAAAAAACCACAAGTACAGTGAGAACTTAAAGGGTCATGGTAATCGGTGATTAAAATTTTCGAGTCAGCCGAAGTGATTCCAACCTGTTAAAAGAATAGCGATTAGAATTGAATGAAGATGGAAATTTGTCTCGATTGCAGGTTAAGCGGATAGATGGATAATATAGCGGTCCTCCTTTGACTGAATCACTGCTACAATAAAAACAAAAGTTTTTAGAACTTAAAAAAATTACATAAGAACTTAAAGTTAATGCGTTGCAGGCACAGACGCATCCTTACGATGTGCTTTCACTTCCATTCTATACATAGAAGACATTTACGTTAGCCCAAGATTTACAGAGGACAGAATTTAAAAAAAATTTATAACATCTTTGTAAGTGTCATTTTATTAAATCCTTACATTTCTTTATTTGCAATCGTGTCAAGTCTGGGTCCATACGTTATTATAATAACTAAGTATGATATCAGCATCCCAAATACCTGAAATCATAAAATATTTTTTTCCTTATCTCTTTTAAATTCTTTTAAGATTTAGAAAATGCCAACGAATCCAAATGGACATAAAACCACCGGTTTCCTGTTCTGAAAAGAGCCGGAAATACAATCAACAGTTATTCGATTTACGGCTGTATATATGTCGTGGCGCAGCGGCACTAGGGTGTGATTGTAACGCGACGGTTGTGGGTTCAATTCCCACTCGAGGAAGTGAAATATTTATTTACACGGTTATATTTCCATTTCTTCGCTCTGGTGTCGAGGCAAAGGGCAGCGTTGAGTTCTACCACTCAACACCAATGCGTCAAGAATTCGGCAGAAAATGGGGACCTGAGTCCTTACCTAACACTAGGTTCCCTACTGTGTTCGGGATACAGCGTGAAGCTGATTTAATAACTCTTATCAATGTCCACTGACACTTCCTTTGTTCAGTAACACTTTACTATCCTCATTCTGTCAATTCTGCATGATACCAATTGAAATTAATTCTAAACATGTTTATCCTGTAAACATTTCTGAATAGGGTTATATTATCTGGTAGGGTTATAGGGTTCACTTCTTAGTATTATTCTAACTATTCACCGATTTAATATTAATAGGTCATCGTATTTGAAG
>JAEBDU010013409.1:67369-95194 GCA_016802625.1 Heliconius numata | reverse complement strand
TACAGCCAACGGGGGTTCGTTCTCGTACTTTAGACATCTGACTAACAGTTCTGTTCGTTCCATCTGCGAAAATCGTTGTTTTGTTGATATTTGTACAATCTATTTATATAAAAGGACATATGCCCACTGACTGAGGTAAGACGCAACTTACCTCTGCATGAGTTTGGTGGAAAATGTCCACCATTAAAAACAGGCCAAAAACATGGCATAAATCGTGAAAGATCAGATATATTGTTTCGAAGCCCAAATTGTCTGAGGAAGTTAATAAAATAAAGAAATCCATTTAGAAAACGAAAAGGTTCAAAATATGTAAAATATAGAATTAAGAACAGTTTTGGCCCACGGACACAAGCGTACGTGTAAATGTGACAGTTTATGAGTTCGTTTCCCTTCGATATTAAGGTGATGAGTTCGATATTAAGGATTATTTTTTCTCGCTCTGATAACAAGGCAATGTTTTGCAAATCAATTCGACCTCGAGTATTTGGCGGATAATGGGAAAAGAAATATCTTAGCAAAAGATTGTGGCTCCTCTGCTATGCATGTAACGTGAATCTGAAAAAAATATATATTTTCTGAAACAAGTGGAGCTTCAACATAAAAATTGGATTCTAAACATTACTTTCACATGATATCCATAGAATGATTTGATAGGTGATCAACTCCAAATGCAGCATGTGGTTCAGGAGGGCCAGTATTAACAAGAATCCATTAACATCAGTGGTGTCTCTAACAATTTCACATATAATTGTGTAATACTTTGATAATTGACGTATAGTATACTCAACAGATGGACTTACATCTGAAAACAGAACTGAATTTTAGATTTATTATAGTTAATAGTTTAGTTTTTATAAATACCATGCAGATAGTTAATGAATGAAAAAAATATGTCTTAGAGCAACCTAAATTTTTAAGTATGTTATCAGTTAGGTTCAGCTCTTTAGTTTTGGCGTTTTGTGTGTGCCTTTGTAATAGATTTCACTAAATAGCAAGTTAAGAGTTTTAAGTTAAGAACATTTTTTAACATCTTAGATTTGTTTAAGACATCTTTAAGCAAGTTATATCCCATCAAAATATATTTACTCGGGATAAAATTCAAACTAAATTTTACTTGGCGATTTCTTATGTACCTGATATACATATGATATAGATATTATACAATATTGTTATATAATAAAGCCTTATACAGGCTTTATTATACTTGTAAGATATTCTACTTCCCGCTTTTACTGGATTATTTACTAAATCTAATAAATACAAACTAATTGTTTTACGAGACATAGAGCGCACACGCGCAGCAAGCTGCGCTGGCGCAAATGAATATAACATACAGATTTAGATTACGAATGTTGTAGAGCAAATAACAATAAAATATTTCAATTATTTTCACCTGTATGAGCTACATTTTCATTTATATTATTAGGTAAGTCCGCAAAATATGCTGGATCATCTCTTGAGTAGACGAAAGCGAGTCTTGGTTTAATCGTCTTGTTATGCACATATTTATTTCTTTCTACAAAAAAAGATTTTGTGACAAGTTGACGACGACAAACCGTTATATTTACTTAAAATATAATAATAATGATTACATATTATATATAAAAAGGTTAAATAAATATTACCTACTCCACATCGCTCATACGACAGTTGATGTAAAGTGTCATTTATAATCTTTAATGTTGCCAAAACTCTTTCAGAAAACATAATTATTTGCAAAAGACACAATTCAACCCAAACACGCACTATTGCCATAAAAATCTCAAAAAGAAGAGCTGAAATATTACATAATAATTTATTTTAATTAGAGATGGAGCTCTCTTAATATTTTATATTAGTCATAATTCTTCTTCTTCCTTCTGGCATTCTTTGGAGGCATAACGTGCTGAGTGGCGGAACTATAAAATGTAAATAAATAAATGGTTGCTTTTGCCCATTTGTCGCAGGTAAAGGGACTTTCAAAACGCAGATAAAAGACACCTAATGTTCCTTATTATGTATGCATTGACATGTACATATGTATACGTATATAATATATATTAGATACATGATTGCATAACTCACAATGGCTACTTGACTTTTTTGTAAAACAATCCGTTACACGCATGACAAAAATTCCCGACATGTATGTCCATATAAGGTAATGAGTTCCTTTAGATCCTAGTATATTCAATTTGTTGCAACGAATATTTTTATTGACCTGAAATTTAAATATTGCCTTTATTTTATGCCAGAAAGAAACATCACTTACTTCGTTCTAACAGTCACGGAATAGAGCCGATTTTGAAATTAGTTATGATGAATAAAAATAAAAACAAGACACAGTAAGTGGTTGATTGTTTTACAATTAATTAATTTTAAAATAATACATTATCAGTTGATTCGCAGGGGCACAAAGTGTGACTGTAAACGCGATATGGGCGATACGGGCTTCGAGCCCCACTCGGAATGTCTTAACACTAGGTTCCCTCTGCCTACCCTGCTGCATATGGGATAGAGTGTGACTAATTGATTATATTTATTTACCTTTTCCAACTTTTTGAGGTTACGAACCATGTGGGCAATCCTTTTCGCCGAAGTACAAGCACCGACCATAGCAACTATTACCAACAAATAGTGATTGACCACGCGGATGATATCCAACATCATGAGATTCTTCCTCTTGTCATCACTGACACCATTCTTAATTTTGAACATTGTGTAAATCACTATATATGAACCTGAAATATTCACTGTGTTACTATAGATCTGTGTCCTAGATATTACTATTAAACGTAAATAATGTTGCATACATTCGATTTGAGCCAAAAATCGGCCTAGAAAAACCCTTCGGCCGTCATTGTGATCCACGAGGGATTAAATCACCGGATTCCTATAAGCCGATGATGAAGATGACGATGATGATGTGGAGATTTGGTGTACGTATCTACGTCACAAAAATAATTTAGTAAGAGTTTAATTTGTTTGTAGTAACCAGTCTATTATTTTTATTGTCTTGCTTCTAATATTGTGGAGGTAAGAGAAGTAGGAGAAAAGCTTCAAATTTGAAAGCCATATATCATTTATCTAATTTTTTACATCTGAGATGCCCATAAAATTACTGCCAAGTGAGATTTCAATGCGACTGTCATTGTACCAACAGTCGTTTCAGTTAACGTTTTAATAGTGACAAGCCTCGGCCGACATTTTAAGAGGTTATTGCTTAGTTGTAGGGTCAAGAATCGGTCCAGGCATAGTACTACTTGAGACTGTGCGTATTATGAGAAGGTTCCTCACTCTGAAATCCTAGCCACTCACGGCCTTGTTGACCCTTGTCCTACCGTGGCAAGAGTGCGTTTTTTACATTTTTAACCGACTTCTGTAAGAAAAGGAAGTTATTAATTCGACTGTATTATTTTTTTTTTATGTTTGTTACCTCATAATTTTTGACTGGGAGAACCGATTTTGATAATTTTTTTTATTTGAAAGATCAAGCTTCCCGAATGGTCCCATTTTTTTTGGTCCATGTCTGACAATGGTATCTATGAGAAAAGCACATAAGTCTTAAATTTGCATTAGGTATGTGCGCGATAAATAGACGAATAACTCAATGTCGCGCCAACCGATTTTGATGATTCTTGTTTTATTTGAAAGAATAGACTTCAAGGATAATTTGGTAAAAGTTTGGTTAGTTTTCGATTATGGGATCCGGTCAAAATTGAGAAAGTTTGTTTTTTTTGGTAAAAAATTGATTAGACTGTTAAAGTTAGAGCAAAAACTTTTTAAATTGATGTCAGAAGTGAGATTCCTGATCGTTACATTTCTTTTCAACCAACCTCAAAAAAGAGGATGTTCTCATTTTCAACCAACTTCGAAAAAAGGAGATTCCCAATTCGCCCGAATACTTTTCTTTATGTTCTTGTCAATATACCAAAATGTTACTTTCCACAAAAATAATACCTAATAAAATGAAGTTTTACATAGGACAACCACAACCACTCGTTGACAACCACCACCACCACCATCACCACACGTTTAAGAAGCATCATTTTAAGATCTATCCATCACTTAAAATCGTAAAATAAATTATTTTTTAACAAAAAGAAAAACCGACTTCTAATAACGAACTAAAAAGCGAAAAAATTTTATCATTTTGAAGTCCGTGTCAAGCTAATGCTACAACACCCTTACTACAATATCTAATTACTAAGCCTGTTTTTTTACTTGGCACCGACTTCAAAATTATAAATCTTTGTAAAAATATTTTTCACTTCTTAGTTCGTTATTAGAAGTCGGTTTTCCTTTTTGTTAAAAATTAAATTATTAGATGTATTGTTTATATTAATTTACATTTAAAACTTTTTTTTTATCTCTTTGAAAATAAATATATACAGAGTGTTTTTGTCAGCACCACTTTAAATGAAACCACAGTTTACACTGCTCTATAAAAGCCTATTATTTTTTTTTTCCCAAAAATGAAAGTTTTTTTTTTCAAACAAAATAAATAATAAAATAATCCTTGTAAAATAAAACGTCATTTGTTAAGGACGACGCACGCTTTCATAAACCTATCAAAGGGACATCGCCGCACACGTCTCATTCCGAAATTGAGTCGTAGGTATTGGCGGTAAAGTTCAAAGTTGTTTAAACTTCAGTAGTCTTTTTGTAGTAGTAAGTGTTTACATTATTGGTATTATGCGTGACTGCGTCACACGAAATACAGGTTGGATACACATTGTGAAATGATTTTGTTGAGGTATCTTGATTAATTTATTTAGGTATGGGTTTGAAATATTTTACCATAAATGCTGTTACAGTATAAAGAGCGCTGACTCTTCCATCCTGTATGTGAAACGGTAATATATTATTAAACTTGCGACGCTGATACTTACTTATCGATGTTACTATCATCAAGCCTAATACAAACAATGCCTTCGATACTCCATCTTTGGCTCGGCGCATATAAGGTGCGACACCCGCCAAACGTGAAAGCCAGATGACAACGCCAAGTGTACCTCTCTCCATGTTGAACATATCCTTAATTATATACATAAAAATATTAATTATCATCGATCTTTTATGATTTTTGATAAAATGCAGGCATTTAACAACTTCTACTTCATCAGTAGGTATCATGTTTATTTTGTATAACAAACAGAAACGAAACGAAACAAAGACAGAAAACCTAATGCAGAGATGCTCAATTTTAGACATTGACTAAGTTAGAACTAAGTAAGAAGACAAGTAGAAGAACTCAAAGTCAAATTTTGACTCTTCTTAAAAACTAAACAACAAAAGCATTTTTAAACATTTATTTTTCAAAATGAGGCCAAATACGTAACTGTCGCGGTTACTGTCAGAGACTTTCCCGCTGCGCTACGCCTCACCTATACAATCGAGTCAGCAAATATAATATTTTCCAATATTTATGTTACCTTGTGTTTTCAAATTCAGCTTGTGGTATGATTGGAGTAGTAACACAAACTATACAAAATATATTACTGTATCAATTCCGCCGTTATCTACCAAATAACAGGCTTCAGAATGTATACCTAAAGATTGATCAACATTAATTTTACTTTTTAGTAGTCTGTATTTACTGATATTATCATCAGTATAAATATTTTAATGTTATATTATAAAATCGATGCCATCGAGATATGGAAACCGTTATGACACAGCGGCATAGCATCTGAGTGTAAACATGACGGCTATTGATGACGGGTTTGATACCCACTGGGAGAATTAATTATTTTTATTTCTTCACTCTGTTAAATAGATTGATCAAATAATATGGAAATCGCTACTGTGTTACATGTCCTAACACGATATTTGGCCCTCATCGACCCGATCAAATATATCCCTAGATAAGAGTATGTTATACGGGTATATAATAATAAACGTAGTGGCAGTGTTCGTGTAAAAATCTTCTTTTTTATTTCATGATTTTTCACAGCTTCAGCAGCTTATTATACGCCAAATGCTACGGTCAGCTTTCATCTCGTTAATTCCCTCCGAAGGATTCTCATACTTTTTACGTAATTTTCTTCTAGAGTAATCGACGCTACGTTGACAAAGGTCGCCCGAGGTGGTCCCTTCTTACAACTGGCTCTTTGTTAATAAATAAATCTTTAATGATGATGATGACCCTAGAGAGAGCCCCCCACGACGCAATTCAGCGAAAAGTGGGGAGTGGACGTGTCTGAATAGTGAACAGAGTGTCCTAACACTAAGCTCCTAGATCCCCTTTACTCAGCTGTGTGAGGTTACACGTTACAGCGTGAATCTAAAATAAGTTAATTTTTAACAAAAAGAAAAATCAATTTTTCACAACGAACTAAAAAGTGAAACATAATTTTACAAAGATTTTATAATTTAGAAGTCGGTGACAAGTAAAACAAACAGCCTTAGTAATTAGATATTGTAGTAATGTCGTTGTAGCATTAGCTTTAGAATTATTAGAATCATCAAAATCGGTTGGCCCAACATTGAGTTATTCGTCTATTTGTCGCGCACATACCTAATGCAAATTTAAGACTTATGTGATTTTCTCATAGATACCATTGTCAGACATGGACCAAAAAATGGGACCAAACATAAAAAAAATACAGTTGAATTGATAACCTCCTTTTCTTACAGAAGTCGGTTATAAATATATTTTCTTCTGTTAGAAAAAGGGCAATGTTGAGATCCGCCACTCATTACGCAACATCACGAATTAAGGAGGTGTTTGAGGAACGAACTGTCTTAAAACAAGGTATCCTTTGTCTAAAAAATGTAAAGCTTTATTGCAATATTCACTATTATTTATACAGTACATTTTGCTATGATATTACTTGTAGGCCGGATTTCAAAATAAATAAATAATTAACATAACTTTAATAAAGTCACGCAAATGAAAAAGACAAATACTTATAGCTTTTATTTAGGCTCAAAAACATCACACACTCAAATGGCTTACAATAGCTGTTATAGTTTAAAGTCAATAATAATATAGGTAATAATAAGTGTAGAGTGCATTAAGTTTTCAAAATCTTCTTTTGCGAAAAACCACAAGTACAGTGAGAATTTAAAGGTTCATGGTAGTCCTTGATTAAAATTTTCGAGTCAGCCTAAGTGATTCCAACCTGTTAAAAGAATAGCGATTAGAATTGAATGAAGACGGAAATTTTCCTCGACCGCAGGTGAAACGGATAGATGGATAGTGTAGCGGTCCTCCTTTGACTAAATCACTGCTACAATAAAAACAAAAGTTTTTGGAACTTAAAAAAATAGATAAGAATTTAAAGTTAATGCGTTGCAGGCAAAGACGCATCCTTACGATGTGCTTTCACATCCACTCTGTATAGAGAAGACATTTACGTTAGCCCAAGATTTATAGAGGACAGAATTTTTAAAAATTTTATAACATCTTTATAAGTGGCATTTTATTAAATCCTTACATTTCTTTATTTGCAATTGTGTCAAGTTTAGGTCCATACGTTATTATAATAACTAAGTATGATATCAGCATCCCAAATACCTGAAATCATAAGATATTGTTTTCCTTATCTCTTTTAAATTGTATTAAGCTTTACAAAGTGCCAACGAATCCAATTTCTTAAATAAAGGTACCTAAAAGTACCGGTTTGTAAAGTTGATCTAAAAAGAGCCGGAAGTAAAATCACACAGTTACTTTTTGGCCGTTGTGGCGCAGCGGTACAAGGACGTAACCGCAACGCCACAGAATTCGTCAGGACGTGTGGAACAGATTGCCTTAACACTAGGTTCCTTCTGCCTACCCTGCTGTATGCGGGATACAGCGTGAAGCTGATTTAATTACTCTTATCAATGTCAGTGTTACTGTACTCATTCTGTCAATCCTGCATGACATCAATTGAAATCAATTCCATACATGTTTATCCTATAAACATTTCTGAATAGTGTTATAGGGTTTACTTCTTAGTATTGTTCTAACTATTCACCGATTTAATATTAATAGGTCATCGTATTTGAAGCCATGTTACAAGTAGTTATATAATTACCTTCACTAAAAGAGGCCTGTCTAGAGTACACATATCGAGAGGTGAATATGTGGTATTTAGCAATAACAGTGTGCGCTGGAATAAATCCAACTCATTGTTTACAGCCAACGGGGGTTCGTTCTCGTATTTTAGACATCTGACTAACAGCTCTGTTCGTTCCATCTACGAAAATTGTTGTTTTGTAGATATTTGAATAATCTATTTATATAAAAGGACATGTGCCCACTGACTGACTTAAGACGCAACTTACCTCTGCATGAGTTTGATGGAAAATGTCCACCATTAGAAATAGGCCAAAAACATGGCCTAAATCGTGATAGATCAGATATATTGTTTCGAAGCCCAAATTGTCTGAAGAAGTAATAAAATAAAGAAATCCATTTAGAAAAGGAAAAGGTTCAAAATATATAAAATATAGAATTGAGAACAGTTTTGGCCCACAAGCGTGTGTGTAAATGTGACAGATTGTGAGTTCGATTCCCATTCAGATAATGGGAAAAGAAATATCTTAGCACAAGATTGTGCCTGCTCTGCTATGCATGCGTGTATACATTTCACGTGAATCTGAAAAAAAAAATTCTGAAACAAGTGGAACTTTAACATGAAAATTGGATTTTAAACATTACTTTCATATGATATCCAAAGAATGATTTGATAGGTAATCATCTCCAAATGCAGCATGCGGTTCAGGAGAGCCAGTATTAACAAGAGTCCATTAACATCGGTCGTGTCTCTAACAATTTCGCATATAATTGTGTAATATTTAGATAATTGACGTATAGTATACTCAACAGATTCACTTTCATCTGAAAACAGAACATAATTTTAGATTTATTATAGTTTATAGTTTAGTTTTTGTAAATATCAATGAATGAAAATATCTTAAAGCACCCAAAGTGTTTAAGTATGTTATCAGTTAGGTTCAATTCTTTAGTATTGGCGTTTTGTGTGCCTTTGAAATAGTTCCGAAACAATATTAATTCTTAACTACTCGCAAATAGCAAGAAGATTAGAACATTTTTTAACATCTTAGATATAACAATTTTAGGTAAGTTACGAGTATATCCCATCAACAGATAAAACTCGGGATAAAATTCAAGCAAAATTTTACTTGGAAAATTTTACCTGTATACAATACAGGCTTCATTATACTTGTAAGATATTGTACTTCCAACGTTTACTGGATTATTTACTAAATTTTAATAAATACAAACTAATTGTTTTACGAGATATAGAGCGCACACGCGCAGCAACACGCTGCGCTGGCGTGTGTCTTGATTTAAATTTAACATACAGATTAAGCTTACGAATATTGTAGAGCAAATAACAATTAAATATTTCATTTATTTTCACCTGTATGAGATACATTTTCATTTATATTATTAGGTAAGTCCGCAAAGTACGCTGGATTATCTCTCGAGTAGACGAAAGCGAGTCTTGGTTTAATCGTCTTGTTATGTACATATTTATTTCTTTCTACTAAAAAAGATTAGTTATATTTACTTAATAATAACAATAATTGCATATTATATATAAAAAGGTTATAAAAATACCTATTATTATTTAGTTAAAAAATTACTAGTATTAAAAATATTACCTTCTCCATGTCGCTCATTCGACAGTTTATGTAAAGTGTCATTTATCATCTTTAATGTTGCCAAGACTCTTTCAGAAAACACAATTATTTGCAAAATACACAATTCCGCCCAGACACGCACTATTGCCGTAAAAATCTCAAAAAGAAGAGCTGAAATATTACATAACAATTTATTTTAATTATAGATGGAGCTCTCTTAATATTTTATATTAGTCATAATTCTTCTTCTTCCTCATAATTCTTCTGGCATTCTTTAGAGGCAAAGCGTGCTGAGTGGTGGAACTATAAAATGTAAATAAATGGTAGCCTTCGCCCATTTGTCGCAGGCACAGGGACTTTCAAAATGCGGATAAAAGACACCTAATGTACTTTATTAAGTATACATACAGTGGGTAAAAAAAGTATTTGCACACCCTAATTTTTTGATGTTACATCTACAAAAAAACAGAATGCTTTTAGTTAATTATTGTATTTAATAGCTTAATCTATATATATTTCGAAATGGTTAATAAAATTTCTCAGAAAATAGAAATTAGAAAATGAGACGGTATACACACATATTTTAAAGTCAAATAAGTATTTGCACACCAACCAGCTTGTACGTATTTTGTAAAAAAAATCAATAATAAATGAAAGAAAAGACACTTAATATTTTGTGTGCATTCTATTAGCATCAATGATGGCTTGCAATCTCCTTGGCATCGATTCGAATAATTTGGACGTTGTTTAAATGGAGATTTGAGCTCATTTCTCCACCAAAGCACACTTCAAATAATTTTTATTTAAAAATTTAATTTTCCTCAAATTTTAATCCAGCAGATGCCATGAATTTTCAATTGGGTGGATGTCTGGCGTTTATGGCAGAGTTTTCAGCATTCTACGGACATTGTACATCACCATTCCTTAGGTTTTCATAGCTGTATGCTTAGGATCATTGTCCTACTGAAAGTAGTATGTCTCACTTACGCCTAATTTCGATGCGCTGCAAGATAAAATATCGCGCTACACTTTACCGTAATCTACTGCTTCCATTATTCCTTCGATAAAAGCCAAGTTTCCCACACCATTTGCTGTCATGCAGCCTCAAACCATCACAAGACCACCGCCGTGTTTGACTGTACTATGCACATATTTCGCCTGAAGTTCAGTATTTGTGTGGCACAAACGTTGGTCTGTCCGTTCCAAAAAGATAAAATTTGCTTTCGTCAGAAAAAAATAAAATTGTTCCAAAATTCTAAAGAGGTATTTACGTATTCTTTCGCGAAAGTTAGTGTTTTTGTTATATTGGCCTCACTTATGAAAGAATTTTTCCTCGCTGCTCTGCTGCGAAGACCAACGTTACCCAGTACGTTTCTTACAGTTTGGGCACAGACAACCTTACCTGACCTTGACGCGATGTCATTTGATAAGCTTTGAACGCTTGTAAATGGTTTATTTTGTACCGATTTTACAATTTGTCGCCTTTCTTTCGTACTGAGCTTCTTCGGAAGAACGGACCTTCCCTTATTTTCAACACTATCCATTTCTGCTCGTTTTTTTTTATAATATACTACACAGTCGAGTAATTTAACTTTGACCCGATTTGGCGATAACTTCAACCTTCATTACGGAGTAAAATAATTTCATCACGCGTCGATAACGACAGTTCAAATTCTTTCGGCATGTTGGCTTCAAGATTTTTTCTGAACACTAAACAAATGTCTCGTTATTAGGATACGTTTCCCAATGTTCACATGTATACAAACGATGTTAATATTTTACCTAAAGTGACCAAATGTCGCGGGAATAACATTGTATCAAGAGAATGGTTGGTGTGCAAATACTTATTTGACTTTAAGAAAAGATATTTTTACCATCTCATTTATTTACTTCTATTTTCTATGATTTTTTAATAATCAATTCTAAATATATAGATTAAGCTGTTAAATACAATAATTAACTGAAATCATTCTGTGTTTTTCTAGGTGTAACTTCAAAAAAATTAGGTGTGCAAATACTTTTTTTACCCACTGTATATATGTTGTATATGTCGGCGTGGGTGATAATTTACTTAAATATTGAGAATAAATTCATAATTAGTTAATTAATTACAAAAGATGTTCTAAGGAGTAACATTAGAAATAACATTTAGAGTTAATAAAATGCTGTAAATATTGAATTGATGGTTTTGTATTTGTCAGTTTCCGGTGGCGCCACTTTGGGCGCGTCACCGTTGTCAACGTCATTGTTACTTTATAAAAGGCCGTGCGGGCGTTGTACGCTCAGCCTTGCCCCGCAGGGGGCGCCCTTGCGTCGTCGGCACTCCCCACAGGCAGCCACACAGTGCCTGCATATTTTCAGGGCCAGAGTACCCTCTGCCCTACCCACCCGGTGTCGCTGTAAAGGCCAATAGGGCTAACAGCATTAACTTCAAGTCCGAAAAAAAAAAAATGTACGCTCAGTCGAGGCTCTGCCACGGCTCGGAGCACTACTCGTGCTCCACCGCTGGTTAACCTCGACTATTTTAATTATAAATGTTGTTAAGACCTATTTGTAATTATAATGGACTGGAGCAGTGAAAGGCGAGTGTTGATATATCGGAAAGGGATCCCTTAAGCTCCTGGGGTCACAAGTCCCAGGCACTACTCCAAGCCATCATTTAAAGAATAAGATAATGTTGTTATTATTTTCCTTGTAATTTACTATGTTTCCAGTTATTATTTGGTTTATTTATTTGTTTTAGATTTACTTATTTATTTCGAGTAAAACCAAAGGCCAGAACATGGTCGGAAGTTCTACTCGTTTATTTTTAATACCTATTACGCCTTTTTATTTCCGACATATACAGAGTGGAAGAGATAACGCTTCTTTCACTAAAACTGCATATAGGGTGAAATATTTCAAACCCAGAACTAAAGAAATTAATCAAGGTACCTCAACAGTTTGGACGTAGAATTATTTTTCATTTCACGATTTTTATCCATACCTGTATTTCGTGTGACGCACATATACGTATGCGTACTAATGTTATACTAACAAATGGAGTTTTATTTTAAACGATAATTTTATTATTTATTTTATTTGAAAAAATAACTTTTTTATTTTGGGAATTATTTTTTTCTGAATTATATTAGGCTTTTATAGAGTAGTTAAAACTGAGATTTTATTTAAAGTGGTGCTGACAATTCCATCCTGTATAATATAATATATTAGATACATGGTTGCATAACTCACAATGGCTACTTGACTTTTTTAGAAAACAATCCGTTACACGCATGGCAAAAATTCCCGACATGTAAGTCCATATAAAGTAATGAATTCCTGTAGATCCTAGTACATTCAATTTGTTGCAACGAATATTTTCATTGATCTGAAAAAAATGAAATAAATATTGTCTTTATTTTATGCCAGCAAGGAACATTGCTTACTTCGTTCTAACAGTGACGGAATAGAGCCGATTTTGAAATTAGTTATGATGAATAAAAATAAAAACAAGGCACAGTAAGTGGTTGTTTTGCAATTTATTAATTTTAAAATAATCCTTGTTTGACTTGTAAACGCGATACGGCTTCGAGTCCCACTCGAGCCAATAAAATATTCACTCAATAATTCGTAATTCGGAATGTCTTAACACTAGGTTCCCTCTGCCTACCCTGCTGCATGTGGGATACAGTGTGACTAACTTATTTCATTTTATTTATTTACCTTGTCCAACTTTCTGAGGTTACGAACCATGTGGGCAATCCTTTTCGCCGAAGTACAACCACCGACCATAGCAACTATTACCAACAAATAATGACTGACCACGCGGATGATATCTAACATCATGAGATTCTTCCTCTTGTCATCATTGCCATTCATAACTTTCAACATTGTGTAAATCACTATATATGAACCTGAAATGTTGACTGTGTTACTATAGATCTTGTCCTAGATGTTACTATGACAAGTGAAACGTAAATAATGTCTCATAGTTTGGATTTGAGCCAAAAATCGGCCTTGAAAAACCTTCGACCGACAGTGTAGTTCACGAGGGATAAAATCACCGGATTCCTATAAGCCGATGATGAAGATAACGATGAATATGTGATTCACGTGACGTCACAAAGATAAGTTTTTTTTAGCAAGAGTTTAATTTGTTTGTATATTATTTTCATTGCCTTGCTTCTAATATTGTGGCGGTAAGAGAAGTAGGAGAGGAGCTTCAAATTTGAAAGCCATATATCATTTATTTAATGTTTTACATTTGGGATACCCATAAGATTACTGCCAAGTGAGATTTTAATGCGACTGCTTTTGTACCAATAGTCGTTTCAGTTAACGATTTGATAGTGACAAGCCTCGATCGACATTTAAAGGGGTTATCGCTTAGTTATTGGGTCAAGAATCGGTTCAGGCACTACTTGAGACTGTGCGTAATATAAGAAGGTTCCTCTGAAATCCTAGCCTCACGGCCTCGTTGACCCATGTCCTACCGTTGCAAGAGTGCGTTTTTTTTACATTTTTAGATGTATTGTTTATATTAATTTACATTTAAAACTTTTTTTTATCTCTTTGTAATCTATATATATAAAAGGACTTGTCCTCACTGACTGAGGTAAGACGCACGCACAACCGTAACCGCTGATGGTAGAAACGTGAAACTTGGACAAAAGTTTACTTTCGTAATCTGGACATCCACTAAGAGTGGATTTTGAAAAAATTTTACCCTAAAGGGGTGAAATAGGGGTTCAAAGTTTGTATGGAAAAAAAATTAAATCGGCACCGATTTTTATAAAATTTGGAATTTAGATTTTTAAAAGTATTTAATTGAACACATATTTCTTCGTTTTCTAGAATTCTCCCCCTAAGGGTGCAAATAAGGGGTTGAAAGTTTGTATAGGTTTTTTTTAAAACGTCACCAATTTTTATAAAATTTGAAATTCAGACTCTTAAACGTATATAATTAAACACATGTTTCATGGGTTATGGTTATTAGAATTCACCCTTAAATACGCAAGCGAAGCTGCGCGCGTCCCCTAGTAAATAAATACAGAGTGCCACTAAAGAGAGCTTCCACCCTGTATATAAAACGGTAATATATTATTAAACTTGCGACGCTGATACTTACTTATCGATGTTACTATCACTAAGCCTAATACAAACAATGCCTTCGACACTCCATCTTTGGCTCGGCGCATATAAGGTGCGACACCCGCCAAACGTGAAAGCCAGATGACAACGCCAAGTGTACCTCTCTCCATGTTAAACATATCCTTAATTATCTATAAAAGTATTAATTATTATCGATCTTATATGATTTTTTTGATAAAATGCAGGTAATATAATTTAAGAATTTCTATTTCATCAGTAGGTATCATGTTTATTTTGTAGGGAAGACCGGGGTTGGTCGGCCATAGGGGTAGGTTAACTAATTATCAATAATTCGTCCTACGCAGTAGCTTTGATCCCGGCAATGAGACTCAGGAATGAATCACCAGGAACGCGACTTCGCGCACGCACTTCGTTTGGACGAAAGTAATACGTAATATTGAAAAACAATGCATGGAAATAATTATTTTTGTCATAATATTATTTGTTATAATGCCTATTTCTTCTTGGTTATTATTATATATTGTCAAAGAATTTATAATGAATGCGTGATTTATGTTCTTTCTTTTTTGTATTATTCTATTTGATTTCTTCGCAGTATTGAGGTTATAACGTGTGGTTAAAAAATAAAAAGTGTTTTGGGGCTAGTAGACTATTGTATAAAGAGGCTGGTTAACTGCCAGGTCAACTAATGCATAACAACGACCTAGTCAGACGTTGACCAGAAAAACAAAGAAGCCAAAGATAACAGGTGGAATATCTACAGGAACTTGAAAGGATGGAAAGGGTAAGGGGAAAAAACTCTTCGTGAGGTAAATAAGAAGAAAAGTAACATCTATGAACCTGATAAGAACGAAAGATTTTGCTTGAATTGCACTGAATCATATAGCTCTAGTATTGAGTTAGAAGATCGAATTTAATAATTAAGCGCAAGTTATGGGCACATGCAAAATATGTGAACAAGAACATATTGTTCTATGAATGCAAATATTGCACCTCCGATTTACAAGACTGATTGGATAGTCAAACTGTTACCAAATCATAAATATAATTACATTAGTTAGATATGATTATTTGTTACCAAATGATTAAAATTTATAAGAAGTTGTTTCATTTTGTTTTAAATATTTAATAAGAAAGTACTTTGTTTTTGTTGTTGTTGTTTTAGTAAATCAAATTGCCTAATGTTTAAGCGTCTATTTATGACAATAATTTGAATTTTATTATGTTTAATTGAAATGGCGGAGGATCGCCTATTGATTTCAATAAATACAATTTCGTAGGTCAACTTACCCCAGTTGAATAGTCAACCAATCCCGAGCTTGGGGTAAGTTGACCAGATTTTCTTATCATGCAAGAACTGGCCTGTACTCTATATCATAATGAAAAACGTGCTTTTTGCCACATATTACCATAGCTTAAGAGCAAATCTATTAACTAAATCTATTTTTAAACTAATCTACTCGACAGAAATAAATATAGAAGCCTTTAAGCTGAAAATTGGTCAACCAATCCCGGTCTCCCTTGTATAGCAGGGTAGAAAGGGTATAGCAGAGATGCTCAATTTTGAGACATCGACATGAGTTAAGAAGAAGAACTCAACGTCTCATTTTGACTCTTCTTAAAAAAACAAAAACCATTTTAATACATATTTTTTCATTAAAAGCATTTTAGTATATAATTATTTTTCAGAATGAGGCCAAATACATAACTGTCGCGGTTACAGTCAGAGACATTCCCGCTGCGCTACGCCTCTCCTATACAATCGAGTCAGCAAATATTATATTTTCCAATATTTATTTTACCTTGTGTTTTCAAATTCAGCTTGTGGTATGATTGGAATAATAACACAAACTGTAAAAAATATAATACTGCATCAATTCTGCCGATATCTATCAAATAATAGGCTTCAGAATGTACAACTAAAGATTGATCTACATTAATTTTACTTTTTAGTAGTCTGTATTTACTGATATTATCATTAGTATAAACATTTTAATGTTATATTATAAAATCGATGGCATCGCGATATGGTTGGAATAAATTTAATATTTTTAGCTTCGTTGTTTATGTTGTTCCTTATTTAGGAAAGAAAAATATTTTTAGAAAACATATCATAAAAATTGCAACTGAGCCATACGTTATCATCGGGCTACGTCAAAATTATTATACGTTTGCAACAACGCTCTTTCTCAATATCTTTTTCTTCAATCGGGATTATTACAATAGCCATCACAACAATGACCTAGGGTTGACTGGTTTACAAAAATTTGCAATCCGCTATTTTGTTCCGGTGGCCATTTTGGATTAACAATAATATTAATTATATGTAATATTATTGTTAATAGAACTGAAGTCGTAATCCAAATTTCGGACCCTGGGAAGGGGGTCAAACAGAGCTTGCAATATTTACTTTACGCTGTACCCCGCACACAGCAAAGTAGACAGAGGCAACCTAGTGTTAAGACACTCCGTTCCTCACTTTCTGCCGAATTCTGGAGCCATTGCGTGTTGAGTGGCAGAACTCTACGCCGCGCTTTGCCTCGACACCAGACCGAGGAAATGGAAGTATAAACGTAAATAAATATTTCACTTCCCCGAGAAGGGATCGAACCCACAACCGTCGTGTTACAGTCACACCCTAGTGCCGCTGCGCCACGACGGCATCTGAACATGTACGATACTACATTTCTTATAAAACCTTTATTGATAAAATCTTTAATGACATTGTCACATTGACATATTATACTCCATTATGAAGGGATTGAATGCACATTAAATATAAACTATTAAAGTTTTTAATATTTCAAAGTAATTGAATTAAATTACCTAAAATCAAAATGTCAGATAATATTCCTCTGTTACCGGAGAAAAGGTTAGAATTTGTATGTTTTCATATATTTTCAGAAATAAAACCTGGAATACGAAAATAATTGCCCTCGAGCGGGGACTGAAATCACAACCATCGCAATTACCAGTCAGATTATGTCGTACTTTACTTCAATGGCTTTACCCACCCAAATCTCAAATATATTCACATTGAGTTAACGTCAAAATTATAACTAGCAATATCTAAATTATAAGAAAGCATACCACGGCGTTGAGTTACGACACTCAACATGCAATACCCCGAGAATTCGACATCCTAACACTAGGTTCCCAGGCTCCCTGCTATGAACAGGATAAAACAGTTTGCAACGGGCTGCTTGCAGCTTAAAGCTAAAAAAAACAAAAGTATAAGATTCATATTTCACTATTCTTTTCAATTTATTTCGAAACTTATTTAATCTCTATAGTGCTTCCTTTATAAAAGTTAAGTCACAGGCAGGCCATAAATATATGCCATATTTCTACTCACCCGCGGCTTCACCTGCTTGAACTTTACAATTTTTTATTTAATATTATTTAAGTTTATATGGGCGATAGGTACTAGCTTGTGGCGAACACGGTTTTTTCTGCGTAAATCCCTATCTCGCTGAATTTCCAAATAAATATTAGTCTACAAGTCGGTCCACAACCTATGAAAATCCCTTTACAAGCGGTTTAGCTGTTCCGTACATTAGCCTGAATATACAAAAAAATAAACAGACACTTAAAGAAACTTAAATATTATTATATCACAGAAAGACACTGTGATTTTATTTTTATGTAAAAATGTAAGTATACGGCAAAACTCTCCCAGAGCGAGAGTGTTTTAAAATATTCATTCGCTATATCTTCAGAAACTGTACAGATGCTCCACTTTGATATATCGATGAACTTAGAAATTCTCAAACCTGATATACTGGTTCTAATATACATATGTATTTTGCTTACTACACCTGTAATATATTATTTTACGCCTATTATATTTTAGTGAAGCTGTGTGTGCAGATGTAAGGACTGTATTGAGAGAAACCTTCCGAGAGTTGGAACACTTGCCGCCTGACATCAATGGGGACGGCAATGCGCGAGAGAATGGATTTGAAACAGATCTTTTGGTTATTATAATTTACATACGTATACAGGGTGGAAGAGGCTGCGCTTCTTTTACTGAAACTGCATAGAGGGTAAAATATTTCAAACCCAGAATTAAAAAAAATAATCAAGGTACCTCAACGGTTTGGACGTAGGATTTTTTTTTCATTTCTCGATTTTTATCCATACCTGTATTTCGTGTCACGCACACATACGTAAGCGACGTTGCCGCTTTGACAGGTAAGTGTGTGCGTGCCTATGTTATACTTTACAAATGGCGTTTTATTTTAAAACGATAATTTTATTATTTATTTTGTTTGAAAAAAAAACTTTTTTATTTTTGAGAATTATTTTTTTTCCGAATTATATTAGGCTTTTATAGAGTAGTTAAAACTGTGGTTTCATTTAAAGTGGCGCTGACAATTCCACCCTGTATAATTGTTTTTATTCGTCTATTTTCTGTATAAAATTAGGAAACTATGTCTTGTTCAGGCCACTTCTTAACACAAGGTGCCCAGGTTTCCTTTGCCTATCCTGCTATGTGCTGAAAATACATAGCAGGATAAACAGAGATAATCTGGTCACCAAGTGTAAAAAAATATACTTTTTTGGATTATATACAACGCCTAACAGATATAATTTTGTCCTCAGACAACGGATTTATCATCAGGACTTAAGGAAATAGAAAAACAAGAAAAAGAACTTCAATGGCAACATGCTAAGCGTATCGCGAGGACACCACTGTCCAATATATACACACTACACTCTCCTCATTCCACTGAACTTAGTGAGCTGAATCAAGCGCTTGGATTGCTTCAGAGAAAAGACTTAAAGCCTTCTATTGAACATAATGCTAATTGTAAACATTGTTAATTTCTCTATACATTGTATTTATCTTTTGTAAAAAAAATTTGTAAACCAATTTCTCAATCATGGAGCTCAACGCTGCACTTTCATTCAATTAGGCTGCAGAGTGAAACTTAATTATCATGATGTAAATGCATTTTAAATATATAGAGGATTAAATGTAAAAGTTGATAAAAAAATTAACTAACCAATTTTTTTAATAGCCTCACGTTGTATCCCGTATATAGCAAGGTAGGCAAAGGGACCTTGGGTTAAAAATTTCGTCTTTATTCCATTCCCCATTTTCCTTCTAATTCTCATACTTCGTGTTGAGTATTTCTTCATCGCATGACTATAAAACGCGACAGTTGTGGGTTTGCTCTATCCGGAGACACCAATTATTTCTACAACATCGCTCTAGTAATAAGCTATAGCGCGGCGTTGAGTTCCACGTATCAAAAACAACTCGAAAATTGAGTGCGAGAACTTAAATAAGTATTTATTATGTTGTCTGTATAGGTGATAACACTTTATGGGTGCAAAATTTATTAAATCGCAGTTCTGGCGACTTGAGTGTTGCCAAGAAGACTTCAACTAAGATCACAGATATGCAGTTACCGATCGCCCAAGCGTATTCCTTACAATCTATTAGGTAAGTTTTGTCTCCTTTTATGGGATAGGCAGTTCTTACTTCTTATTCTTTCCCACTTGGAGAATAGTTCTTGATGACCGCAGGATTGAAAGTCTTTATCTTTATCATAAACTAAATTAGTCGCGTTTCTTTAGTATTTTTGTATATTTAGTATTATAGCACGTCTAGAGCATGAACTACTGCAACATGTTGAACACGTTTTTTCGAACGAATAGGTTTTTTCCCTGTTCTTTTATAAGACAAAGCGCTGCGTTGAGTTGCGCCATGAAAATTAGGGATTCCATCTTGGTAGATTCCTTCTGTCTATTCGCCTGCATGAGGAATAGAGTAGGAAAAAAAGGAAAATATATTTACTTGTGAGTTGTATTTACAGTATAATTTATAACATTATTGCAATAGTTTAGGTGAAATAGTACCAAAAGTTACTCCACCGCCTAGAAGTCAGTCGCCACCGCCGCTGCCGCCCGCCCATATCGTGTGCTTGCCTCCACAAGTGGCGTTTGTCAACTTCACAGTCGGTCAAAAATATACGGTAGGATTATCAACCTTAAAAAATACTCTAGCATATAAAATAAAGTAAAATTTGAGGATTTCTTTTTATTTTCATCTATTTTCTTTCGTAGAAAATATTTTATATGTACTTTATATGTAAATAAGTATTAGCTTTGTAAAACTTTGTAAAACTAGAAAAGTCACTTTATATTTTGATTTACGACCACGACACAATAACATAGGCTAAAATTGTTATACATTCTGAATACTGTTGTATATTTTTTGTGTAAGATTAATATATTACAATTACAATTTGCGGCAATACATTTAAAACCAAATGTATAAGATTTTTTCATCTCGCATATACCAGGTAAGGCTGAAGAAACCTGGTGCTGAGAAACAACGCGGAATGCTTATTATATAAGAAAATGTCCTTATTTGGTTAAACAATGATCAGAACTAATAGAGTATATTAAAACTAAAATAATACAATACAACATTTAATAAAAAATACTTTTGTTCATGTTATATTTGCAGCAATCTCTACGTTTAGTTAATACATCCAAGAAAGAAATCAGCCTATCAATACGTCCGCCATCACACCACTCCTTGAAAATAGAACTGCGGACAGGTCTGACAGTTACATCAGGTGCTGCTGCAGAATTGAACCTGCACTTCTCACCAACAAGTGTCCGCACTGTAGAGGAGGAACTCTCCATACAAGTCTCTGTGGGGCGATCGTTTGTGATTCCTGTACGATGTTATATAGAACCACCTGTTTTAGAAAGTACGTATATTGTATTGCATATTTTAATATTACACTAGCTTTTATGTGCGGCTTCGCTCCGGTTGTCAAACTGAAATGTCTAAGAGTTGTGTATAAAATATTTTGAGGTCCCGAAGAAAATGCTTATATTGTAACGAGATATCATAACTTTCCTGAGTACCTTAAGTATTCAATACAAAAATATTTTTCAATTTTAACCAGTAGTTTCTGAGATTAGTGCGTTCAACCAAACAAGCTGTTCAGCTTTATTATATTAGTACTGATGAATTATATTTCACAATTTTGATTGCATGTACTATGATACATTCCTCATCGCATAGGATTTTCGTAAAATCCTCTCTTAGAGCTTTACAGTCCTAAGGGAACCTACATGGCAAATGTCAGTCATCTTAGCTCAATAACTACTGTAGTTTAATACAGTCGATAAAAATTATGAATAATTTACACATATTTCATAATATAACACTTTTTGATATATTGTTAACAGTCCTGATCCCAAATCCATCTTCTGATCTCCATGTAAGCAGTACCATGGAAAATGTCCAAGATGTATTAGATTTGGGAGCGAAACTTTTAGGTGATGTCCATCGGTCGCTGTTACTACTGATATGCAAAGAACTACACGCTGCCTTCTTTATAATTTGTGAGGAATCGTGGCAAGATTGTGATATTGAGGTTAGAATTATTACCCGATTGCGGCGGGGCACAAAATGAGGATTACGTTATTATCACGTATGTAGGTAGAGGCCAGTCGTGGCGCAGGGGCATAAAGTATGACTGTAAAATTGACTCGAGCTAAAAAAACACCTTTATTTGTCTCCATCTTTACCCTCAAAACTTCCCAAGTGTTACATGGAGAAGTAGGCGGTGGTTATCACTTACCATCAGGTGATCTACCTTGTATTTCTTACAAAAAAGGTAAAAAAAATATTATTCTTCTTCTACTTACAGATAGTAAAAGATCTTAAGAACCCAACAAGGTTCGGTGTTTCCACCGACTGCATCTACCTCTTTCCGTCCACGTGGTCTGCTAATGAGAGGTCATCGTGTGTCTGCAGACAGGGTGCTACCTGCTACTGTGGTGCAGGAGGGGGCCTTCGGGGGGTAGTCTCTGCGTATCTGACAGAAGCTTGTACTAAAGTCGCGGTGTTCCGTATAATATCAACTACCGCATTAGTGCGTACTTTGCATATAGTTGCCGATGCATTGATGTTTAATTCTGAACATGTTACTATTAAGGTGTGGTATTAAAATTATTTACATTGGACGTTGCTTTAAATATTTTACCAGTTTTTTCTATATATTTCTGTGTTTAGGATAAATTAATATTTTTGTAATATGTTAACATTTCATATACCGAATCCCTATTAGATTAGATATCTTCGAGGTTTAATTGAACTACTGGTTAGAATTCTTAATCGACTTATTTTTTCAAAGCGGATTTTTTCGATGATTTATCTCAATTTTCACGGCTTGCCAATTTGTATATCGTCGTTACCAGAACGGGTGGGAATTGAGCCTACAACCTTCGCGTTTACAGTCGCATGTTTTTGCGACGGCCTCCTATATAAACTGAAATCGATCAATTATAAATTAATATCTAAAAGAAAAATAACACTTTTAACTTAGGCTCAAGAAAAAGATTTCGATATTTGCGATGAGAGCGATCCCTACTGTGAATATTACTTACACCTCGGCACTGCGTTTCCTAATCAGACCCTTTCAATGTACCTCCAGGTCTTGAACCACAGGTGTGTTTTGTTTAGAATATTGCCCAAAAAAACATTTAAAATATACTCGCGTTTTATAAAGCGCGCAGTTTAATTCCGCCATCCAACACTCAATGTAACGAAATTTGGGCGTTGCGTGGGGAACAGAGTGTCTTAACACTAGGTTCCCTCTGCCTACCATGCCACATACTTATACGCGAGATATAGCGTGAAGCTAAAAAACATATAGGCAATTCATATTAGTATATAAGATATTCATATTTATATTACAAAAAATAAGAATAAAAAAGAACATAAATATACGAAATATGAATTTGTATTAGATGTTAATCTCGGAACATGATTTACAGTCACGAAAGTTACATACTGTCTACATATTTTATGAGGGTTACGTTATTACATAGACGCCGTAGTGGCGCAGTTGGAACAATGTCTGGTTAATGTAATCTACTTAGATGACTATAGGTTCAAATTTCAATGAATAATTTTTACATGTAATAAAATTGTAACTGATCCCTTTCTGTACACGAAAAACAAATATAATATTTGTCAACTTTAAAATTACTTCAATTATTATTTTTAAAGTTCAAAAATAATTTAAAAATATTAAAACCTGCCGTTAAGACACTCTGTTCCCCAGTTTCCGACCAATTTTCGATCATTTTGCCTTGTTACCAGAGCGAGCAGATGAAACTATTAAATAATTAATTCCCCCAAATGAGAATTCGACCCAAAACCGTAGGTTTTCAATCGCACGCTTGTGCCACTGTACCAGGATACTCTCAATGTCTAATATTAATATTATTAATTTATAATTATTTCTTATTAGCCCTTTGACATACAACTACTGTTGGCAAACGCGAGCGTGGGGTGAAAATTCAAGTACTGGCAATTTTATTAATAAGGTCTTTATTTTTATATTCCTATATATGTACAATGTAAAAGTAGGGAACGAAGTGTCTTAACACTAGGTTCCCTCTGCCTAACCTGCTGTGTGCGGGATACAGCGTGAAGCTGAAAAAAAAAAAGCTTTTTTCTGCTGTTTGTTCCATGTGGTCCAATTACATAATATTTCGTAGCTAGAACACTCACAAGACGAATTACCAGTGTGGGTGAGAGAGACGGAGGGCGTGTTTAGACCGCGCTCTACTTACCTGCAAAATATTGAAGCAGATTCTGGATTTGAACTTGGGACACAGTGTGCTGTTGTGATGTAAGTTTTTTTTGTGATATGAGTAGGTTTGATTCAATTTGGAAAACAAGACACGAATTTAATGACTTGAACTACTAGCATCAAAAATAACAATTAGAGGCAGAGGCAGAGGGAACCTAATGTTAAGACACTATGATCCATACTTTCGGAGGAATTTCCAAGTCATTGTATCGAGTGGCCTCAACTCAACGCCTCACTTTGTCTACCAGAACCGAAAAATTAAAATAACTATTTCCCTTACTAAAATAAAAATTATGTAAAGTGTTAAGTATTTCGGTTACTCAACAGCCATTTTATTATATTTCTAAAACATGTGTATTAGTTTTACGCTGTATCCCGCACATGTCAGGGTAGGCAGAGGGAATCTTGGAAGCTAGTGTTAAGACACTCCGTTCGTGAGGCAATGCGTGATTGTGCCATTGTGCTACAACTGGCCTCTTGTATGAATTAATTACAATTAAATACTTAATTCAAATAGGTTGATACTTAAAGACATCCCGAAGGAGAGCCTTCCAAACGATCATGACTTTGTAATTGTAGACACTAAGACTGTGTATGAAGAAGCTATTCCTGGAGTAACTAAGGTAATGGTATAATGTGAAGTTAAAAACATCTTTGAAATTATAATTAGTAAAATATTTATCAATTGAGCTGGTCTGAGAATATAGCCAGGACCTGACTTGTGGAAAGCTTTAAAGGTTACAGTAAACCACTCGGATAAATAAAATAAATCAGCTTCACACACAGCAGGGTAGGCAGAGGGACCCTCACATTAAGACACTTCGTTCCCCATTTTACGAAAAATTCTGGAGGCATTGCATGTTGAGTGGCGGAACTTAACGTCACGCTTTGAATTGACACCAGATCGAAGAAATTAAAATATCAATTTGAATAAATATTTCATTTCCTCGAGGGGGGTCGAATCCACAACCAGTTCCACGTCTTGGAGTAAAAAAGAGCGATTTATTTATTTGCATTGAAAACTTATACGGGATTGAAAATAAATTAATTGAATGGAAGCGATATTGATAAAGTTCTTGCCTTTTCTTATAACAGAGTTGGTCACGTGAGGTGTGCTCATTGGTATACGCTCAAGTAGAAGTGAGATGGGAGGTGGTGCCTATTCAATTTATTCTGGACCCGCCGCTTGTAAGACTTTCTTGTTTGAGAAGGTTAGACATCATTTTAATGGTACAACGAGTTAGGATATTTTTTTAGCTGGGTAGCTTGAGATTACCTAGAGCTGAGACACTTATTACTCACTTTCCGCCCAATTTTCAAAATATTGTGTATTGAGTGACTAAGCTTTATCTTGTTATCAGAGCGAGAATATAAAAATAATTCAGTTCTCCGAGTGGGGATCGAACCTACAATCATCATTGTTTCGCCACGACTGCCTAAAATATCCAAAATTAATTCTACCACATTAATGGATAAGGATAGAATTATGAAATAAATATCTCTATTTTTGTTTATTTTTTAGTGTAAAACAACTGAGTATACCGTTGAGAGTGACTCAACTTTACGGTGTTCAAGCTATAGAGACGAAATTTGACTCAAGTGGTGACATAGTGCTTCTGGATCCAAAGAACCCGGTCACTGTAATTTTTACTTTACCTTTGAAACAAGTCCGTGAAACACAAACTGACGTTATAACGTAAGTGAGCACACTTGATATTACGAGTGTGAGAAGATACAGCAAATTCGTTTTAGGCTTACTATTGTAAAAAAAATGTATAAGAAAAAACTCGCCGCAAAATACGTAGTATATTCGTATATTAAAAACTACTGAACCGATTTTGATAAAACTTGAAAACATACATAAATATCTATATATGTAAATGTCAAACTGTACACTTCCCTTAACACAGAGCTTTTAAATATAAAACTTATATTTCACCAGGCTTACCTCAATAGATGGTGAATGGTCATCGTCCTGTATTATAGAGTATAGGTATACTACGCAATGCCTCGCATTAGACCCCGCTATGACGTACCTGAACACGCGCAGTCCTAGTGCCGCTGTATGCACGAAGTTAGATTTGCGTAATAATACTTATCTAAATGTTAGTTGATTGGTGATTTTGTTTCATTTTTTAACTTTTTAAACTGATATTCCACACTATGCATAGAAAAATATTAATAAACTTAGTGGGACTCGAACCTATGCCTCGGAAGCAGTTCTAACGTTCTCACCGCTAAACTATACGTTCTTATCAAATTATATCGATTTTTCCTTTAAATTTTTTTTTCGAGATATGCCGGGTTGAATCGCGGAATTCAACGCCGCGCTTTCTCTTGTTACCAGAGCATGGAAAAGAAAATTGTAGTTTATTCCCATGAGCGAGAATTGAACCTATACGCTTGTTCCACTGCTTCATGACAGCTCCCAGTAATTATTATAAAAACTACACTTTAGATCATATACCATTGTTATTTTGGGCATTTTATTTTTACCAATATTTATACTAACATTAGCTGAACTGGCATGCTGTCTGCTATTCTTCTGAACCCCCACCAATATGCTCAGAGTTCTGTGCTAGTGTCGCTCAAAACGTATGTCGATGTCCGATATTGAAGCCTTTAAGTGGTAACATTGAACATGAAGACACTGTAGTGTTACAGTATTGCATCACTACTCCTGAGGTTAGTTAGTTTCTCTACTTCCCCTTATTTTTTTTATTGTCTAAGAATGATCCATTTTAGACTATATATGACTATAAACGCAACTAGTTGTGGGTTCGACCCCATTCAAGGAAATGAAATATTTATTAAAATTTAGTTGAGTTCTGCCACTCAACACACAATGCGCCAGTATTCAGTGGCAAATGGAGAAGGGAGTGTCTTGAGTTCCCTTCGCCCAAAGTTCCCTCTGCCTACCCTGCTGTGTGCGGGATACAGCGTGAAGCTGGTTTTTTTTAATAAAGCTTTAAAAATTTAAACTTATGCAAATTGTGTGGCAAGTCGCAGGTCTCCTCACTAGGGCGTGATCAATTCATGGAGAGCTAAGTATTTCTCTCATGAAGTGCTAAGTTTTTCTCTCTGTTTCTTGCTTTTTACCAGGTGGAAGGATGTTATGCTACTATTATTCAAGTGAAAGCAGAAGATAGGCAACCAGCAAGTAGCGCTGCTCTCGTTTTCTATAGAGTTATGGCGCCAAATCTTGTATTACGTATACAGCCTTGCCAAGGAGATTGTAAGTAATTAATATTTTTTACGAAACGCTATATACGGAATACAGCGTAGAGCTACAAAAAATTATTCATATACAGGATGGAAGAGGCAGCGCTCCTTTTACTGAAACTGCATATAGGGTAAAATATTTCAAACCCAAAACTAAAGAATTTAATCAAGGTACCTCAACAGTTTGGACGTAGGTTTTTTTTTTCATTTCACGATTTTTATCCATACCTGTATTTCGTGTCACGCACATGTGAGATTTATGTTTATATGCTTTAAGAATTTAGTTATAAGTAAA